>JAODPA010068457.1:0-10206 GCA_025585075.1 Nepenthes mirabilis | reverse complement strand
TTATAATTTTAGTTTAGGAGAGAAACATAATATTAAATTGATGATCGAATACTTGAATGACATATTATTTGAAGGATAAATAATAAATTTTGCATCAATTTCTGTACTCGTATAAATATTTTATCCTTGTTTTCTTTGACGAAAAAAGAGAATCAAGATAAAGAAACTAATAAAAAATTATTATAGTTACATTTTAGTCGTGGTTTTTTTTCTTGATGTGACATTTTATTACTATACGTATATTAACGGTTCCATGTAATATTTTCTGTGATCTTCCCAAATAGAAGACTTCATTGCCATTCTAATCGTTGACATTATTTTCTATTGATTATAGCTCTTGAACACTTCTTTTTTGCCTTACTCATTTTACATTTTCATTTTTAGGTTGCAATGCATCTACAATTTGTTTTACATTCGAGCAAGATCATCTTTAGCTTTTGTGTTTAGTGTGATCAACCCAGTTCAACATAATTCAGCTGTCAAGGAAAGCAAACATAGAAAACACTGTTGAATCTGCTCGCCATGCACAACCAAAACAAGGTGTGAAGTGGAAGAGAAGGGATGTCATAACTAGGATCCAGAATAGGAATACCCTTTCATTTATTTATTACCTCTTCTATGGACCTGGAAATAATCATGCTTGGACCTCATATTGAAGAATTGGATAAGGCCAGTTCACTAGACTGAAATTCTTGTGTAGAAAATACTGATTTAGATTTGCAATGAGTTGTCCTAAAATGTGCTATTATTGGATTATATCAGCGTACTTGGCTGTGATCTTCTGATGTGAAAATTGAACTAACAAATAGCGACATCGGCAATGTAGGATTCGGGCAGATGCTGTGGACTTGCATAGCCTCCTTTCAATGGTCTCCTTATGAAATTTCATCAGCCTTTCTAGATTTATATGATATTGCTGCTTAAGTTGTTGATTTTGCACTAAAAGCTAGTGCTATTGGGGCCAAAGTGTCTTAACTCCTAAAAAGGGCTTGACTTCACAATTTTCTCACTTGAACATCAGGGATTGTTGGACTAAGTAACATAACAAGAAGAGGTGGAATCACAACTCCAAATAATTTTGGAGCTGAACAGACATGGGTGCTTTCATGTGTTACCGCAAGTCCAGTTTTACCTGCATCTCTAATTGTTGGCAATGGCCTTCCTATATGTAGATATGAACCTAACCTTCTTTTTTTCTTTTTTTGTTTTTTAACCTAATTTTGGTTGAAATGCAAGATCCTATAGCTAAGCCTGGTCAAAGAGCACAGGAAAGCTTAGGACATCTAAACACTCGTTTTGTCAATGAGCTTAAACCTGAAGGTAGAAGTTTCTAACTCCCTGGCTTTGCAAGCATGTGGTTGAATTTAGTTATCTACCATGCTTTATTCATCCCAATAGATAGATGAAATTTCACAATGCAAAAATTAAAACAGATTCCTGAAGTGTTACTGTGCATATGATATAAATTACTGCTTCTGCTATCTCCATTGTTTGCCAACGCTGGAATCAATTCATTCAATAGAAGTTAGAAAATTATAGCGTTACATGAAGGCATCTGTCTTTGATGATTGGTATTTTCTAAAAAATGTCATACAGAAGGTGTGCTTTATTTTCTGTTCTGATTTTTTTAGCGCTAACTTGATTTCTGAATGCAGCCTGTTATAAGGAGTGTTGTAATTTTTTCAGAATGGAATCCTGAATAGAAAATATTGGCAAATCAACTTGCATCTCACATTTTGTTTTTGTAGTCTGTAGATCTATGATTGTCCTGTCATCCAAATGGTTTCAGCACACAAATCAACTTGCATGTCACATTTTGTTTTTATAGTCTGCAGATCTATGATTGTCTTGTCATCCAAATGGTTTCAGCACATAAATATAAATTCATCTGCACTTGCATACGTACCACCTGCTCTGAGCAACATCTGAATGTTTATTTTATAGGATAGGTATCATCAGGAACTTCTATGCTAACCTCCATATTTGTTTACAAGTTTTGCTTGGATTCAATGGAGCGTTATTTTTGTTTGATAATACCATCAGGTAAATGGAAAAAGACCATTTTTTGCACAAATTAGTTGAGTGGTGGCCCCATGGCAGGGGTCAAGACCTAGTAACATCAAGAAATCAGAGTTTCTTTTTTTCCATGATGAGTCTATGGTCTGACATATCCTCTAATATACCAAGATTCCTATTAAAATAGATGCAATTCAATTCTGGGCCCCAATACCAATATTATCTAATATTCTAATATGTTGTCGTGTCAACGCATATCGTGATATATTGGTCAATATGGCTTTGTAAGCTTATTATTTTAAAAAAAAAAATTTCTCCCAATATATCTAATATTGATGCAATATGTCTGATGCCGTTATGGCCGCAACCAATGCCAATATCTATGTCAATACCGATATAGATATTTTCATTCATGTTTTATACACATTTACTTGCACTAACAACCAAATACACCACTGTTCTTCCTTCATTTTTTGCCGGATACCATCCCACATAATGCTCTTCCTTTAATTTTTGATGGTGCTGGCTCCCCCAATTACAATTTCGAAGCTTCTCAAGTTTCATCTGGGGGAAGCATTTCAGAGCTGCTGATATGCAGCCCTTAAAAATGACTTGTAAGAGCAATATGGACTTGCTCAGCCTTCCTTCACTGGTTCCCTTATGCATTCGCATAAGCCTCTAGATTTATGTAATATTTCCTGGAAGATGAATCCAAAGCAGGGCTTTGGAAAGTTCAACCGTCTCTATAGGGATTTGGTCTCCACTTTCTTTTATAGGTAAAGGCAAAAGCTACTCTATTCTACAAGAACTCTCCATTCAGAGTTCCATTAAGATGACTTCATCATTTGTCTTCTATAGCTAACACAGGCATCCTGTCAGAGCATCCATTGTTCAGTGTTTGTAAGTGTGGAGAGAAGCTTTTTCCTAAGCTTGAAGTTCTCAAGCCTTTTTTTCGGTCCAATACCTTATTTGGACAAGCACCCAATACTTTCAAGGGATACAACCAAAATTAGATTATGTTCAAATTTCTACCAATCAAGTTAACGTGTATGCTTAAATTTGGATTGAATGCTCGTTTAGATGCAATTTTCCTAATCTTAAGACTCGGGTGTTACGGCTTAAGTAAGCTCAATTTGAAAGAGTGTAATGCATTTGTTTAGTCTGGGCACATGTTTAGCTATCCGAGGATTGATGCCTTGCACGAGGCTTTTGGATATTTAATAGGAATGCATTCTTTATTTGGTTAAACATCATCTTTTATGCTTGTTAATCGAATCAATATCGCAGACTCTTGTAGGTTAACTAACCAGGTTGGGTTTGTTATTGGTAAAGGAGGCGAGAGACCATTCGAAAGAAGAAAGGGACGTGTAGAGCTCAATTTTTTTATTATCTGACCGTTTCTACCTGCTTGTGAAATCGATCAATTTGAGGTCTTCTGTGTATGCGGATGCTTGGTGCAGAGTAATTTTTGTGGTGGCTGTGTCTAAAGGTTGTTATCAATATGTTTAATATTTCATATTGCAATGTGATGGGCAATTAGACTTAATTTGAAATCTCTATTTTTCCTCCTACAATCGATCATTCAGACCCTTTTGTTGATGCTATTTTGGAGATGTGCTGTTGTTTTTTTTTTTTTTCCAATCTGAATTAATTGTCAAAGGGAATAGCATAATTAGACTTAATTATGGCATTGCATGGAGGAGTCTGCTTGACCTTTGTGATTATTGTCCTTTAACCCTGACCTTGTTGTTGTTACCGCAGCTAAATTATTTTTGTTGTATTGATTTTCTTTGGACACTTACAGGCATGCAACCAATAATGAAGTTCAAATCTTGATTTTTCCTAGCATTTTCAAAAGAAATCTATGTTTCATTTTGTTATCCGTTGGGACTAAGTGGATATTGAATTACTGTGTGATCATTGCTATCATCTTCTGCTGATTGCCTGTCTGTTTTCTTGGACGTTAAATATTGAAGTACTGTGTGAAACATGTTATTATCATCTGCTGACTTCGTGCCTCTTTTTTTTGAATGTTAAACCTGATTACTAACCTGCACATGTAGGGATTCTTGGAACGTCGACAAAACTTGCACAATGGAAACAAACCATGAATCCACCATCAATTTTTGACTATCAAAAAGCGAGAGAGCACAATGAATAACAATCATGCAGACAATGACATGGTTAAATAGTAATATTTAATTTAGAAAAATTTTTTAAATTAAGGAACAATTGAGATATAAATTCTGAAGAAATTTACTAGAAATGTTTGGTTAGAAATGTTACCTTTTTTGAAATTTTTTTTATGACAATTTATATAAATAATTATTAAATATAAACCCAATATTTCTAATAACCCACTAAAGAAGAATATTATGAGAAACACGAGTAGTAAAATGGCAGTATGTCATGAAAACGAGACCAGTGCAATGGGACCTGAAGAATATTAATCGAATTGGATCTCTATCAAATATTAAAAATTTTTCTGTTCTATTTTTTCTTTCTTTTTATGATACCCTTGTATTGAAAATAATTTTTTTTCCGTAAATATTGCAAAAGATTTTTATACCAAGTGTATTAAATGCTACCCCATTGGCAAGTTATGAATGTGTGCCCTTTTGACTTTTTTAAGCCAAGCCCATTCTTCTATTTGTGCAATGCACATTCTCAAGAATCCATCAGACAATGATCTGTCATATGCGTGCCCATTAGCACTGTCTCCTATGCTACTTTAATCATTTACTCATGCAAATCAATTCTTCATAATTGAGTGAATTTGTAGATAATTCATTCATTAGGAGAAACTAGGAAGTGTTACAAAACTTAAAAAATTTTTCTTCACGACCTTATAGGGGACTTCTCGTGTCTCCGGTAATCATCATCTTTTACCCTTTAGCAAGTTTCCCTCCAAATGAGTCTTGGCATCGGCCTCCACGAATATAAACAACACTCTTCTACTAAACCAAAACACTTGAAGTATTATCACTTCCTTTTGGTACTTTTAAATTAGTAGGATTGCTCCCTCATGCACTCTTTCTCCAGCAACTTTCACCAAACATTCCATTTTATTGGCCATTCATAGTCAAAATGTCCATCGAGTATTGCCTTGAATGCTTGCTTCCTCTTGGCACAACCGATAAGCCCTTGACAAGTTTTTATTGGCCATTGACAAACAATGTGCAAAAGTCATCATCATCAAGTTTATTGATTGAAATTAAATTCAACTGGACATCTGGAGTATGTTGCATGCCCCTTAATGGGAGTTTCACCTCGTTTGTCCACAGGCAAACGTCCCGAAGCCAACTACGCTTAACAAGACATCATTTTCCATCTTCAGTAACTCAAAAATCTCAGGTGTGTAGGAGGTGAACAATACTTCTCGATAGTGCATGGTATGATGATTCATTATCCATTACCCAATTTATCTATTAACTTGTGAGGGTTTGTTTTTTTCCCATATCAATGACTAATAGGTCTCCATAAATAGCGATAGAAGTTTAATCATTGTCATCATAATCTGTCATATCTTGCCACTCGCTACCACCATCCTACCTTTACTTGAAATAAGCTCGCTTTATGTAGTCCTTTTTATTAGATAAAAGAACTCAATATTCTTAAGCTTGGATCGACTGTTGCTCTTTTTCGACTTGCTGCCTCTCTTCCTTGATTTACCATGCCTCCATCACTAGTTGATATCAAGGTATTTGGCTCCCCTAAAACCTTATCACTTCTTTTCCCCCTAGACTCATTTATAAAAAAAGAAATGATAATTTCATGAAGACCGTGCATGCCCTTCTAAAACAGTAACATCATGATAATATGATCGTATGATGCCGGTAACAAAGCCAACATGACCAATGCTTGGTTTTCTTCTTTAATCATCTTATCAAGTACCGACATTTATGTTAAAATTTAATTAAACTCACCTAAATGTTTCATAAAATTTTCTCCTCCTGACCACCGAAGATTATAAAATTTCTTCACATATAACTTCATCATTAAGGACTTGGACTTGTATCTATACTAGCATCAAGTTTCATCCAGACTTTTGTTGGATTCAACATACCGATGATTTCTTAAAGAATGTTGTCGGTAAGATATAACTTAATCATATAATAAGTAAAATCATTCATATCTTGCCACTCATTCTTCTACACCTTCTTTGGCTTATCGTGCTTTTTCTGAGTGCTTTGACCGTTCATTTTTTGTTCAAAGCGTTACTCAATCTTATCAAAGAATTAAATTATATTACCCATTGAATTGCTTAATGTAAAATGACAAAGCCTTTAATGTTATCACTATTGAATTGTAGTTTTCATGCACCGAAAAAACCTATACTCTAATAATGTTGTTAGGATTCCAAGAACACGCGTACAACTAGCGTAGCAGAAACAAATCTCGAGTCTCTTGTCAATCATCAACTACTAAACATGTGAGAATAAAATGAACAATGATCATGCAATTAAGAGTGCATAATTGTGTAACAGTATTTAACATGAAAAATCATTTCAATCAAGAGAAGTAATACAGGATCAACTCTAGAAAAATCTACTATAGGTTTGGAGTATATAGCAGTTGTTGCTGAAGCCAGAGCATTGAGCCTTGATGACAAATTGCTCCACCTGAGGAAATAACTGGCTAAGTGGATAACCATAGCTTAAGATTTTGAAAGATGAAATGATTTACTTGAAGATCAAGCTACTACCGAAAAGAATAAGACCGGTTTTTTTTGAAAAAATGACTATTAAAGTTGATCAACATGCTTCTGTGGTTGAGAACACTATTGAAGGACTGTAAGCAAATTTTCTATAGATTGAGAAGCCATTGAGAAATAGTAATCAACCCAGGGAATTTGATTTATTACTTGATGTTTAATTTAATGAGGCATGAATCTCTATAAGAGGATTACTTCTCAAGCGGCTCTTGAATTTCTAATTGGTTACTTAGATGCAAGGAATTTCAGTTTTATTTTGGCTTCGAAAGGCAAATGATTTTAAAGCTCAATCAGATCATTAAGTCCTTTGGCTTCAAGAGTCGATGATTTTAAAGCTTAATCAGATCCTTAAGTCCCTAACTTTGATTCCAAG
Organism: Nepenthes mirabilis; assembly: GCA_025585075.1. Taxonomy (NCBI): domain Eukaryota; kingdom Viridiplantae; phylum Streptophyta; class Magnoliopsida; order Caryophyllales; family Nepenthaceae; genus Nepenthes; species Nepenthes mirabilis. Next base: position 3,103 of record JAODPA010068457.1, on the reverse strand, counting down.
CATTAGCTATAGGATTGCTATCTAGTTCTTGCCCTTAATTTGTAATTTGGTGATATAGCTTTGCAATAGAATGATACAATCTGCTCTTCAATGATATCTCTTGAATTTTGCACCCCTGAATATCCAAAGTTGCTTTTTATGGATGTAGATTGAGGGGCCTAACCCCTGATCATATGATCTTCTAATCTTTGATTATTCGATAGTAAAACTAATTCCAACTAAATCTTCAGACTATCGTTGTTAGTGAGAGAGGACCCTAATTTTTAATCATGTGACTGATCTTGCATGTCCTACTAAGGGGTTCATAATCACCTACATCCATGTGGCGTCCCTGAAGTTTAGCAGGTCGGATGACTATATTAATAGTTAACTCTTGATGGACTTTGACATGCCTGATATTTGACTTCTCAAAAGAATATTGAATGCTTGGTTTTCAGACCCCTAATTCTTATTGCATTTTGTTTGTATGACCACACTTGGGATCGTTCAGTTCCTTGAACTTAAACCAAGATCGCTCATTTGGGTTGGTATGTTTTAGCAGACATGGTTTGAAAATTATTTGAGTCAGGGTCAGTTATGGTAAGGTTAATTTAGCTACTAGCAACATGCATGTATGCAAATTTATAGAAATTAAATTAAAGAATTACATCATACAAGTATTTCAAAGCTGTGGGATAGGGTGTACCTCAAATTCTTAAGTTAGCCACTTCACTTATAGTGTTTTTTTACTATGAAGACATTCTAAATGCATGAGATTACCTTTTCATTTTGAGTGCGTAATTTGTATACCCCGTTGCGAAGTATAGATGACATTAAGAGTAGTCATTCGCAAGTTGGAGATAACTTATTTCTATGTGCACACTTCCTGATAGTATAGATGTTCCCTAACTCCAAGTCTACTTTGAATGTTCATACCTTCTCATTTTTGCTATAATGTCGAGTGGCTTTTTGTTAGTAAGCTGTCGTTTGGATGTTATCTGCTTCTCTACTTTCTTCTAAGATATCTAAATTCTACTTGAGGAGTTGAGAATTTCTATTTGGAATAAAAATTTTCATTTGGTAGCTTGACAAACCTATTTTCCTTGAGATTCCTGCTTCCATTTTATAATACAAATTAAAAAGAGTCTTTCAAGTGAATTTTCTTAGTGTCGTTTGATAAGGCCACGGTATGGATGGAAGTTTATTACTTAAGTATCTCCCGACTTTTTCTAACTTCATCCTTAAGCCATTAATCATCGTTTGGTTGGTTGCCTCTATCTGTTCTTTTATTTGTGGGTATGAGACTAATATGTTAACTAATTGGATACCCAGGTATTTTTAGTATTACATGAATCTTTTTTTCAAGAATTAAGTACTATTGTCGGCAACTATAACATTTGGCATCTCAAATTCGCAAACAATATTTTAATGCACAAATTCTGTTATATTCTATTTTTTAATTTTGGCCAGAAAAAAGGCTTCTATCTATTTTATAAAGTAGTTGACTGCAATAGTAATAAATTTTTTTTTTTAACTTGCTTCAAGAGGGAAAGGATCTAGTATTTTTTGCCTCGTGTAGTTTAACAAATGTCAAGGGCCTTGCAATGCTTGAAGTTTCATGTGTAGTTACTTGGCGATATTGCCGTGGATTTAATAACTGTCATATTTTTAGACAAATTTTATTGTAACTTAATCATTTGCAAATAATAACTCTATTTTATAATCTTGAAGGTCAAATTATTTCTTCATATATGTGCTCCACACATGATAAGATACACTTCTCTATAGTATAGTTAGCCTCCATTGAAGTTAATTAGCACATATAGGATACCAAATAACCCATCCTATACAATCATATGTTCATTATGGTGTACTAGGTCAAAGTTTTTGTGTCTGCTTTGCTTCTATTAGATCGCTTAGTGGCATTTTGGTTTGAAGATGTTTTAAATAAGCACTATCCAAATTGTTTCATTAGACACTTGGATAATTTAATCTTACTTCTCAATACTTGGCATTTATATTATCTCTAGCATATTTTGAATGTATTATTCTTGATAGCCTAATGTTGTCATATTGAAAAGATAATTGGCTTTCCAGTTATTTTCTCCGGAGATGTGGATGATCTTGAACTTGTCGATAAATTACAAATGATCTTGCATCTTGTTGAGATATTTGGCCAATTTTATATTGATTGGTTCAAAATTAGCCAATATTTAATTAACTATTAAATCGAAATCACTGTAAACAATTAAATTTTTGACAAAATATTCATTGACCAATTTTAATCCTATTAGTGGAGTCCCATATTTGAACATGTTGGTAATTGAAATTCCGAATACGATTGAGTATTTAATTTTAGTTCGTATCACATGCAATATCCACTAAGGCGGTGATACATTTAGTGTAGCGCTTAAGGATCCAACTGCTTTTTCTGAAATTGGGATCATTATTTCGATGAGAAAGTTCACAATAACTTTATACCTTACGAAATGGTCCAGCCTAGAACTTTATATGGAACTCATCCAACTCGATCGACGACTTGATTAAGTATCTAAATACTTTTGACTTTTGTAAAATTATTTTCAAATATTAATATGTCAGGACCATAATTTTATAGGTTTGAAAATATGGTTGGAGTTTTATTACAATAAAACTAATGGCTAAAGCAGCATTATCTATTCGTATATATCGTGTCTCTGAGTCAGCCAGGATTTTATTGACATAGTATACTAATCGTTATATTCCTAATTCTTTTCTAACTAGAACGCCATTTAGAACTGTTTTCGAAATTATCAAATAAAGATATAATTCATTATTCTCTTTAGGACAAGCTAGCGAGAGTGGATGTACCAAGCATATTTTCAAATTTTGAAAACATGGCTAGCACTCTTTCATGTATTAAAAACTGTTTGTCTTTGCTTCTCTTAGTACTTTAAAGAATGGTGAAGATTTTTCAACTAGCATGACTATAAATTTGGATAAAGCTACAAGTTATTTAGTTGAAGTTGAGATATTTTTTGATACTTTAAAGAATGGTAAAATACCAAAAGAATTTTATCTTATAGGTGAAACTTACTATTTTTATAGTTTACATAAGTAATTTTTATTAAAAATACCTCGCCTA
>JAODPA010068455.1:0-10207 GCA_025585075.1 Nepenthes mirabilis | reverse complement strand
AAATGAGTGAATGGCAAGTTAGCAAAAGAGATACAAGCAGCACAAAAATCTAAGAAGCACTCCCCCTCACAAAAATAGTAACTCCCCATCACAAAAATAGTATCTCCCCGTAATAGAAATAATACCGTCGCCCCTATAAAAAAGGCAAGTGGTTGCCCCTAAGGCAAGAATCTACTCCCTTTTTTGTCACAAATTTTTAAAGGATAATAAAGCTCACTCTTCTTCATCCATATTTTCTTACCACGGTTGATAGTGGAGGTTAAATGTGACACTTTATCATTTAAACGATTGATACAGTGAGTGAGATGTTTTATCTTTGAGCCTTGCCAAAAATTAGTTTGACATGACCATGCGAAGCAATAGGGGCGAATATGGCCAATAATTCCACATCCAAGGCATGTTGGAACGAATTTAGTATGGCCGTCAGAAGTGTATATTGGCTTCCTAGTATATTTAAGACCAAATTGTTTCATACTTGTAAAGTTTTGAATATTAGCACACTTATTTGGAGAACAGCTTGACGATTGGTTAACACGACAGACGATGGACTGTTTTGTCTAGGGAGGAACGTGGATTAGACAAATATAGTTTTAGAATTAACAGTGGTTTTCAAGTTATTTTCAGAATAACTTAACCCGGTTTTATTTCCTCTTATTTTTCCTAAACTAAGCATATGATCTAATTTTTTGGACCCATTTAAAAATTATTTTAAATTATTTCAAGCAGTCACAGGATCAGATTCAAGAGTTGTGATTCTTTCAATAAAAGAATATTTCAGTTTCTTAACTTCTTAAATTTTTGTGTCTAACTTAGATTTAAGAACTAATCAATCTTTTTCAAGTTTTGTCAGTTGATACTTTAACGACATATTAGTTTTCTTGATTTGTAAGTATTCTTAAAATAATTTGTCATAAGTATCCTAAAGGTTCAAAAATTCAGCTTTTGACTCGATCTCAGAGTTATCGGACTGCTTAAGAGTTTCTTTTGAACGTTCATTATTTTCACATATTGAGGTCATAAATGTCATATACTTGACATGGCCATCTTTAGAGTATTTTTCAACCTATTCTTATTCACCATCATTCAAGGTCACATTAGCTTTGAACGTTTAAGGTTTGGGTGTTCAGTACGATAATGGCCAAAACCTTTATACTCGTGGTATTGAACTCCTTGGATATTTTTCAATTCGGTGTCCTTAATTTTATGTCGGTCTTTCTTTTCAAATTTAGGTGATCGTTTTAAATACACATTTGGTTTGTCTGATGAAAATTTATTTTTCTTCAAGAATTTTTTAAAATTCGTAACAAATAAGAAAAAATCGTCATCACTACATGATTCTTCATCTGAGTCCCAGTTTCTCTCTTTCTTATTTGATTTTAGAACAATTGATTTTTGCTTCCTTAACTATGGAAGTGTGTGCTCATAAGTTTGGAGAGATCTTACAAGTTCTTCCACCTTTATTTTATCAAGGTTTTTACTTTCTTTGATAGCGGTGACCTTAGGTCTAAATCGTTCAAGAAGTGATCTAAGAACATTTCTAACAATGCGATTTTCAAGATTTCGTTCTCCTAAATTAAATATGAAATTCACAATATCTTTCAACTGAGTATATAATTCATTAAAAGTTTTAACATCTTTTATACAGATTGCTTCAAATCTGGTAGTTAGTATTTATAATTTTAAATTTTTTGCAAGTTTGGTTTCTTCATGAGCGATTTTAAGTATATCCCACACATCTTTTATTGTCTTACACATAAATATGTGTTTAAACTCTTCAGGAGATATGGCCATAAAAATAGCATGTAACCCCATCTTCTTTTGACCACAAAGTCAGAACTTTTTGTTCATCACTACTTTTAGGTGGAGTCCACCTAATTTAGGTTTTAGCCCACACGCACTCATCCATCAATTTGAGGAAGGTTCTCATCCGAACCTTCTAATAGGTATAATTGCTCCCATCAAAGAAGGGAGGTACGGAGAGAGATCCACTCGAATACAATTAGTTCGGGGGTTGCGGATTGGGGTAAGACTCTGATACCAATTAAAAAAGGATGTTTCGTCTCAAATTATGCAAGAATATTTTGACCCCATGCAGGATTAGCGAAAACGGTATAAAAATTAAATATTTAATATACGTAAAGAATATTTGTATCTAAATGATACAAGTAATATGAGTATAAAAAATAAAGCAATAATAATAAGAAAAGACAATATTTTTGGTGACGAAGGAAAAACTCGATACTCACGGTAATCGAGAAAAACCCTCCGAGTTTCAACGGCCAGAGAAGAAATGCACTATAAAAATCAACTTCTAAATCGGATGGTAATGATGCGCTAACCTAGCCGATTTACTACCATCTTGTGATCTCTACCAATGAACTCCTTAGATTTATCTACGGTAATGGAATCAGATGCCTTCCGATCTTCACGTCAATCTTCCTTCTCATGCTACTTGAATTGTCAAATATGCCGGATCCCCTTCTTCAATGTACTGACGTCACCAATGAATGTAAACGGGTAGAGGTGATGAATCGATAAAGAAAAAAATGGTGAGAAAACTTGTTAGAGTATGAGGCACAACTTAGTAGTTTCAGTTTTCTCAATTGGAGCAAGAATCATAAGGTAGAAGAAGACTTTTTTCTCAAAAAGGGGCGCTCCAAATACTGCTCAGCAAAAGTTAGGGTAAATGAAATAAGATAGATATATATAGAGGGTTCAAAAACGGGTTTAAAAAATTCTGGCCGTTGCCGTGGCACTCGAGTGCAGCTCCAGTGCATGACAGGCGCACAGAGAGTTTACTAAGAAACCCTACATGCACTCTAGCAAGAAGGAGGCGAGTAGTGAGTGGGGTGTTTCAGGATTTTGCGCTCGAACTCATGGCGAGCCCCCAGCTAGCGTAGGGCTTCAGAATTTTGGACTCGATCGGGTATAGAGTTCACGGCAAGCACATAGATCCAAGATTTTGGGCTCAACCGGGTGGAGAGCTCACGTTAGGCGCAAAATTCCTGGAAGCCGACACAGATAATTATAGAAATATGTTGATGCAGCACTATGATAAAGTACAACTCGATATCGACACAAGATTATATATGGCAACGGAATATGCCAATTATAAAAATGATCCTAACAAAAATATTTCAATTTCGTGTCTGATATGTGAGATTTGTGTGGATTTTCTCACTCGGTAACCCCAACCCGCGGACAGACCTATTTCACTAATTATTTTGGGTTTTATACATATTTTGACTTTGGATAATTGTTATCCATGATTCGAGCTGGCAAATATGTGAATTCCATACCTGGTTTTGTAGTTATAACCGATTTTTCGACATGGAACCCAAAACCCGCGCTCCAGAAGATTTCACCGAATAAATTAAAACTTTTACATAAATTGGCCTTAGAATATTGTTACCTGTACCATGATCATGTCAATTTATTAATTGAGTGCCCGAATTGGTAGTTTCGTAAGATTTTATACTCACCAGATTCTAACCTACACCCCCTTTGGACTTATTCTGAATTAACTGTAATTCGTGCATGATCTTAGTTTCAAAAATTATAAAGCATGCTTTTGGGAAGGCATTTGATACCCATATACTCTAAAGTTACATTCGGCCTACGGTGGTAAGAGTTCCTTATTTCTAACCTTATGATAAATGATGTACGTATGAATCATTTGTCAAGAATTATTGATCGGAAGATTAAGATTCCATTTGGCTTAATGTAAAAAAGGAATCCCTAAATTCTTTATGCTCCAAAGAAAATTACGCATGGAACCAAGAACACATGAGAATTTAAACTCACAAGGAATATGAAAATCTATATCAAAATATACTTATGGAAAAGAATCTGATGATGGAGGGAATTGTGTGATTAAATGATAGACTTATGAATTGTTCTTCGGAATGATGATTTGATTGGCTTATGAAATGTTCTCCAGTAGAGTGGGAATGATAGATTTTATATTTAAGAACAAAATTTTCTAATAAAATAAGGAACTAAGCATTTGGACCAACGATTATCGATAATAAACTTTGACATACTAAAATATTACAGTAAAAACTCAAGGATTACTCTGACCATGTATTCGAGCCGTATTTTATAGCGAGTGATATTCCTTGGCATGCCTTAGTATATTATAGTGGACGATCGTTATCTATTTTGGATCCGCATTGCTGCTATAGCCCAATCTATGGGGATTGTATGTAAACAGCCCGCCTTTGGGTCATGAATGGGAGGAGATGGTTTTTGATTATGTAGGAATAAATATAATCCAAATTATGACCAACCGCTTCTTTGTCAGTGAAGCCTACTGACCTTGGGTGCCAAATGAAATAAGTTTTTGATATAAGTTAATGACTATGACAAGACAAAAGAAATGAACTAAAGAAAATCGAAATAAATCCTGAAAGCATTCCTTTTTGAATTATGATTTATAGTCTTATATGCATCCTTGTTATCTCCTTTATGTATTATTATGTTTTTGAATATATTCTTGATATATACATATGTGCCTTGCTAAATTTTAGCTCACAATTACTATTTTTCTTTCTCTAAATGAGTATGAGTTACACACGATGAGACAAGGTAGAAGTTTGAGTCAGCTAAGCATTGAAGACTATTGAAGATGACCTTTTGGACTTAATTGTGCAGCCTTGAACTTTCTGATAGAATATTTTATACTCTGATGAATTTTATATATGATTGTATAACGATGATGATCAGATAGTATAGTCTGTTGTGTGTGGATTTATATGTATATATTTTCACAGGTTACTATGGTTTGTTTCAGGTACCTAGTGGCACTCTCTGTATCCGATATTGTGACCGGAGATACAACGTTGAAGCCACGGAATGATTATGGCTATTTTAGTATCATGTGTTTGAGTTTTGTGTTGTCTAGATGTTAGAGTTTGTGTTGTATATTTGTTTCACATGATATTTTACATGTTTTGTATTTGGCCAATATCCATATTACGGTTGAAATTCTGTCAAATTTTCGATTGAAAATACGATACGTCACAATTATAGCAATCCTATAGAATTAAGTTCTGTAAGGCCGATTCGGTTGGAACCAGGGGCCGATTCTTATATAAGATTAGACTATCACGGAGGGTATAGTGCTTATAATCTCCTGGGCATTCCTGCAATGTAGTAATTAAATCTCTTGAAGCTGGGTGTTGATTTTCAAAGGACAATTAACAAAGCCACCGTAGATTTAGATATGGCTTGTAAGGTGTGATAGGAGGCCTCAGGACGTCTGGACTTGGTGTTTATCGGAGTATTTTCTTTTTTGGGCGGGTAGATATTGTCAAATTCATATCCCATTAGTTTGATGATCCATTGTTGTTATTCCGGAGTATGGATAGATTGACTTAATAGCACCTTAAGAGGCTAGTAGTCCATTTGGATTGTGACTTTGGCACCCAATAGATATTAGCCCCTTTCTTTATTGCTTCAGCGATGGCATAGAGCTTTTGTAGGTAAGTGGAGGAAGCTTGTAACCAAGGACTGAGCTGCCGGCTAAAAATTGTAGTAGGTTGCCCTTTCTGCATAAGCATCGTGCCAATTTCATTGCCAGATGCATCAGCTTGGATAACAAACGGTTCAAAGAAATCTGGTAGTGCGAGAACTGAGATAGAAGTGACGGTAGCCTTAAGTGAGTTGAAAGCAGCAGTAGCTTTTATACTCCAAATAAACGCATTTTTCCATAATAGTTGCGTAAGTGGTGCTACTATTTGGGCATAGTGGGACCCAAATCATCTATAATACCTTGACAGCCCGAAAAAACCCCTTAAATGCTTGATAATAAGTAGCGTGGGCCAGTTCTACACCATTGAAATTTTATTGGGTTCAGCTTCCACACCCATTCCAGAAACAATGTGGCCCAAGTAGGGTAGGAAAGTACGTCCGAATTCACACTTGGATAATTTGGTAAAAAATAAATTCTCTTGTAGGATGTGGAGGACACGGGAGAGATGCTCAAAATGCGACTCCCATGAAGGGTTGTATAATAAGATATCGTCAAAGAATATCAAGACAAATTTTTACAGCATTGGCCGAAAGATGGCATTCATCTCAGACTGAAGGAGGAAGGGACATTTGATAATCTAAAAGGCATAATGAGAAATTCATAATACCATTCATGTGTCCGAAAAATTGTTTTGTGGAAATATTTGGCATGCAGTCTCATCTAATGATAACCAGCACATAGGTCCAGTTTGGAGAATATCTGAGCACCGTGTAATTCATCTAATAGCTCATCAACAGTTGGAATGGGAAATCGGTCTCTGATTGTTAAGGCATTGAGTGCGCGAAAATCCACATAGAAGCGCCAACTATCATCCTTCTTTTTAACAATGAGGATCGGGGCTGAAAATGGATTAGTGCTGGGTCGAATGATACCTTCTTCTAGCATCTCTTGGATTAATTTCTTCATTTTTTTCTTCTGAAAATGCAGATAACGATATGGTTTAACATTGACTGGTAGAGCATGAGATTTCAAAAGAATTCAATGATCCGTGGAGTAGTGAGGAGGTTACCCTTGTGGAACTGAGAAGACGTCCGCAATGAAGAGAGAATGCTGCGAAGGGTGTTCATAATAGTAGGATCAACATCTTGAGGCAAATGGAATAGAAATGGAGTCATATCCCAACTATTGTCTGGAGTGGTTTCGAGGATAGGGTTGAATGTCAGTTGGTAATAAGTAGAGGCTAAATGGGTGATCTAACCTCATCTCAATTGTCCCACTAACATAGTGGAGATGGCCGCTTGTCGCAGTCCATGTAAGGTGAGTTGACCACCTTCATGGCGGAATCTCATCTAGAGGGCCTTGTAGTCAAATAGCACTAGCCCGATTGTCTCTAGCCATTAAACCCCCAATACAATATCTGCTCTATAAATCGGCAATAAATAGAGGACCACAGTAAATTTAGTGGAGTCTAAGGTAATTAAGACATTAGTTCACTGACGCTCGCATTGGAGTGAATCTCCATTGCCCATTGTGACATTGAGGTGGTGGGAAGGTTTTATAGAAAGGCCCATATGCTTGGTCAATCAAGTCTATAAGAAATTATGGGTAGAGTCACTATCCACCAATACCACTACCAAATGCCCAGAGAGCAACCCTTGGAGTCTCAAGGTGGTAGGGACAAAACGACCCTCCAAGGCATGGAAAGATATAGTTGGGTTAATGTCTGAGGCTGGAGGAAAAGGAGAAGAGTCTTGTGGAGGGTCCACAAGGGAATCCATATCAGTAGAGTCAGCTTCTTCTAGTGGTGACAATGACTAAGTAGAATCATCATTATTAGTGGTCAGACATAAGAATTGAGGTTTACAGCGGTAGCCTAATGTGAAGCGTTCATCACAATTGAAGCATAGCCCCTTGTCTCAACGAGCAGCCATTTCAATTGGAGTTAATTTTTTTTATGGGTAATTTGGAGAAAGGGGTATGCGGAATGGGAGATTTTTGGAAATTTGTGGGAAAATTAGTGTTTGGCTTAGAGATGGGTGGATGTTGTGAAGTGTGTCGCCTGGCATCTAGTTTCTCTTCGACTAGTTTTGTCATACTGATTGCTTTCGGTAGCAATGTCGGTTTCAATAAGAATAGTTCCCTTCGGATATCATCATGTAACCCGAAAATAAAACAATTAAGAAGATTAATAGTAGTCAGACCTGTAGTGCGCGTAGAAAGGGTCTTAAACTCGACCATATAAGCGGCTACAGTGGTGGTCTGGTGGAGCTTGTATAAAGTGGCTTCATGGTTAAGGTAGGAGGACGGCCCAAACAATAGCTCCAAGTCCTTGGAAAAAATCTCCCATGTAGACAATTGCTTGGCTGCATACAACCAATGATACCATTGTAATGCCGCTCCTATCATGTAGAAGGCGACAATGAGTAGCTTCTACTCAGGAGGAGTATCATGGTATAAGAAGAACCTTTCAATTTGAAACAGCCATCCAATGACATTATCGCCCAAAAAAAGGAATCTTGAGCTTGGGTATCCGAAGATAAGTAGAAATTTGGCCATTAGGTTGAGAAGGAAACATTATTGGTAGAGATTGTGTCGATGGATGGAAAATAATAGAGGGGGAAGCCATGAATGAGGGAGGAGTGGGTAATAAGGGATGGTTTGCTACTGGCAGTGGAGAAGGTTGTCGCTCGATTTAGTTCAAGGATTGATGGATTTCAGCGAGAGTTTGTCGGATTTGTTCCGTGGTGGTGTTTTGAGCAACGAGGCCCTTTGCATGTTGGTGAACGGTTGTGGCGACCTCACTCAGCTTCGTCGACAACCCGGAGATAGATTCTTCGAGCGCCTTGTAGCGTGTGATCATACCCTCTACCATGGTCTTAATGAAAGTACCAATGATGCAGCTTGTCACCAAAATTTAGCTTGAAAACAACCTGCACAGAGAATCAAACAATGAAAGAGAAGAGGAGAGAAAGGAAAGGGAAAGGGGAAAGGAAATTCTAACAGAGGGGGTCGAGAGAGTTTGAAAGAGAAGGGAAAGAGAGAGGGATAGTTAGTCAGAGAAAAGATATATATCATTATTCTTGTAGAAGCCAACCAGGACCTTTATACAGTAACTAACCAATATCCCTAACCACTAAACGAAATGGCGGTCTAGTAACATCCAAACAAAACTATCATAACGGGTAGTAAACGAAACAGTGGTCCTGTAACAACCAAACAAAACTATCTGAATGGTTAATTAAATGTATCTCAGTGTATGAAGATACTAATGCTAACTGACCATGTGGTCCTAATAGAAAAAAATTAATAATTGAAAATAATAAATGTATATTTCTGATCAGTAGATATTTAAATGTAATCCAGAAATTTGTGTGATCGTTAAGTTATCATGATTTTCCTCCCTCTCTACTCTTTCCCTCCCTCTCTGTGGTAGTTAGTTCATAAGTTGATAATAATTATCATGATTTCCGTCATCTACGGGAGAATGAATTGGTCAGAAATTGTCCTAACTCGGTGATATCTCTGGTCCTGGTTTCAAGGCTACTCTTTTGAGGGGCAAGAGTGTATGCATGAAGACAGACAGATTGCGCTGGTTTCCGTGGGCATTTCGGCGCGATATATTATTTTGCCCGGTGAAGTAGTTGGTTCGGTTCTTCTGACAAGCATGCCTCATGACTGATTTAAGCAGTGTTACCACGTAGCTAGAGAATGGATGGGACTAACTTAGTTACCTTAGTTTCATGCAAATGGGACAGTGGCTAATCAGTCATCTTCCATCATGGAGGAAGGGACAGCAGAAGGAAGGGGTTCGTTGACAGTGCGGAAGTTAATTAGCCCAAGATAGGAGCAAACAAATGAAAGGGGTTATAAGAAGTGCATTGTTAGCAAATTTAGATGGAATAAGGGGGAAGTTAAGCTTAATGACTAATATTTTCCTTAAAAAATTGATTTTGTTGAATTTTTTTAACGTATTTCAAGAAAATAATAAGAATATAACAATATGGTATTTGGCAAAATTTAATGAATATTATATTTCACTCAATATGAATATTATCTAGATACCACTTAAAAAATTAACTGTATATAATGAAACTCTAGTCTAGTTCGCCTGAAATTTTGTGTTTAGGTTGCTTATCAAACCCTACTTGAGGTGCTTACACACTAATAATGACTAGATTTTCTTCTCTTAAAACCAAATTATTACACCCAACCATATTCCTACATCTATTATCAATATTGATATATTTTTTTTCCAACTCTCCGCATATAATTATGTCAACTTCATCTTATAAAAAATGCTAAATCCATTACTTTCTATCAGTTTTTGCGTACATGATGTGCAATCGAATCTCTTTACGTAATTGTCTTTCTCCTTTGTTTATTTTATCTTTTGTCAGCTATTAACATAAATCATTATAATAATATTATTACCATCTCCATTAGTTTTTTTTTTTTTTTTTGGCTGAAGAACCATTATTTCACATTTTAAAACAAAATTTTATCATCTTAGATTACCTTACTTGGTAGCACCTACCCACGGTAGCCCTAGTTAACTTTGGGCTACCTTGGTGATCAATATGCACTAATAGTTCATTAAGACTGAAATTCAAGGGATCGAAAACATTGCAAGTAGATAGGGACATCTGAATAATTGTACTATCCGTGGGTGGTATATTAAAACTTTACCCAAACCAGACAAAGAATAAATATCTCTAAGAATTGATTACTATACTA
>JAODPA010068454.1:0-10208 GCA_025585075.1 Nepenthes mirabilis | reverse complement strand
TATATATACGAGATCCATTTTGGGCGAGCTGGTTGATTGGCCCGTGATTCAGTGGGCTGAGTTTCATTTAGCCGAGATGACATGGATGAGTCTGAGATTCCTTTGCACATGGATGAGATGTAGCCCATTAGCCGAGGTATTATTCTTTCGAGGTAATGTTGATGAGTCCGAGATGCTGCCATTAGCCGAGGAGGTAGTATGCCCGAGATGATGTGGGTAGTGTTTCCTGTTTAATGGCATTTACATAATCCACCCGAGGTCTTTAGCTGGTGGAAGACGCTTTGAGCTGCTACCTAATGCCGGTAACAGATGACAGGTTTGCGCATGCATGTAGGCCCTCTGATTTTCTGTTGGCCTTTGGACTTTTTCTCTCCTAACTTGGAACGATGGCTCCAGGTTTTTTTTTCCTTTTGTTCCTGTCTGTTTGGCCTCTTGCTTTGGCCGGTGTTTAGATTCTATGTCACGTAGGGTTAGTGACATTTTTCCCGATGCTCAAGGCTTGCCCCTTATGTCATTGTTCTACATCCAAATCGAAAAAATGTTTGGAGATAGAATATTGGTTCTGTTTATTTTTTTTTCATTTTTCATTAATTAAAACTTTTCTTACTTACAAAAGAAAAAAAAAAAACTATAAATACTCATCCCCCTTGTCAAGATAAGGGAGGAAGAAAAATAGCAAGAAGAGCGCTAAGACTTTTTCTCTCTCTATAAACAAGATACCCAAAGCGCATCTCCTCAACATAACCTTAATTTAATTTTCTTTTTTCCCTCAAGTACTATTGAAATACTTATTTGAACGTTGGAGAATAAATTGAAGAGTTAGTTTTGTTAAGTTTTTTATCATTATTTGTGTTGCACATGAACTGATTTAGAAGTCTTTAGAATTGGAGCGTTCAAAAGATTGTCGGATATAAATTTTCATTCATCAACTAGATCCTCGGTACGCAACAAAAATAATAAATTTTTAGTTATTGATTAAAATGGATTACATAAAATCTTAATTTATTTGTAACATAAGAAAAATTAATTTTTTAACATCTAAAAGAAAAATTAATGTATATTAAAGCTATATGAATTGGACCCAAAAAGTGTGGAGGTTGAGGCTGGGTAATAATAATACTAAATGACACTTTAAAGACGTGCATATGAAAAAGGTAAATGACCAGCATCTACTTTGCCGAGGAGCGGGGTCAGGCCTCTGAGCCGAGAAGCTTTGGACAGGCGAGCAAAGGAAAATGAAGAGAGGGGTCGCTCCGTCAGGGGTACTACAGTCCATTCATGCACCCATGTACTGTAAGAGTCATAACTGGAGAAAAAGAAGCAGAAAGAGAGGGAGGAGGGGTCATTATCTTCTGCTGCTAACATCTCTGGCCATTCTGTTACCAACGTACATTTTATTTTTGCTTGTATATGGATCTTTGCCCAGCATCATCTGCAGTTTACATTTTTTATTCTGAAGTTCGTAATTTTTGTCTTGCAATGACAGTAATTCAGCTGCTTCCCTTTATGATTTCTCCTTAGAGTACTTTTTTTTTCATCTTTACATTGGACATTCTGCCGTCATACTTCGAGTTTTTCATAAGCGATGTCCATGAAGTCCAAGTAAGTTCACTTCTTTTGCGTCGTTTTGCCTTTCTATGATGTAGATCTGGTTTGTTTCTGCTTCATTGCTTATTCTGTTCATCTGGGTCGTATTTTATGATGCCAATTTTTCCAGAAAGTTAGCCTTGTTGGATCTAATTATTTGATTGGTGTGGTTAACTTGGTGAGCTTCTGCTCCTTCCTCCCCTCATTTCATTTAGTCTTCTTTGTTTAATTTGGGTTGGCTAGATTTTATTTGCTGTAAATGCTGATTCTTTGGGTTGAACTAGAAGGGTAAAATCTTGGTTACCTGCCCTACTATTCTGAATTGACTTCTCTAGTTTAGATAAGCGAAAACTTTTGTTACTTCCCGGCCAAGGGTTAAAGATTTTCAATTATAAAAGAATGGCCTGGATATTCCCAAGGAACAATGTGATATGTTTGTAGCCATCTGATGCTGATTTTTTTTTTTCCCACAAACTTGGCTTACATCGACTTTGTATCGACTTTAAAATCTTTATCTAATTGTGTGCACTCTGTGTTTGTTGTAATGGCTGTTTGAAGAATTGGTTTGATCTGCAAGTTTAATGTGGTTAAAAATTTTGATTTTTGATGAGCAGATCCAGTTTCTCTGACACTTCAGACAACAAGGCTCTATCGGCAACTCCAAAAGTTGCAAAGACAATGAGGGGTGTGACAAAATCAGATTCTGATTCACCTTCTCCTTTCCAGAACCACCGACTTTCCATAGATCGGTCTCCACGAACTGTTACTTCTAAGCCTGTGATTGATCGTCGATCTCCCAGGGTCTCTACCCCACCAGAAGTAAGCCTTATCCGATGCTCGTGCACATTTTTCTTCATCTTAAGGCTCCCTTGCAGTTGCATATCAATGGTGGCTTGGATCGGAAGTTGACATCTAGCTGTAGCCCTCTTTGGTTATATTTTGTTGAGCCATATGATCAAAGAATTATTGAGTCATTACCATCATTTCTAAACCACCAGAAGGAAGTTTGACCAATGACCTTGTGGTTTTGGTTCAGAGTAAGACTACTTAAGTTGCATACAGATGGTGGCTGTAATTCGAAGTTGATGCGTAGGTTTAGGCTTCTATTATTAGTCGTTATAAGAAGTATTTTGCCTTGAATTTTTGGGTAAGTTGTATTGAGCCATATAGAACAGACATATGCATTCGGTTGTAATTTTCAATAAAACATGTTAAGGGGGTTTGGTTCATTATACAGCTTGCTAAATTCATTTTTCTTTTGTTCTGTTAGAAGCCACAATCACGGATTCTCAAGCCATCAGAGTTCCAGGCGCAGTTAACTGTTGCACAGGAAGATTTGAAGAAGGCAAAAGAGAAGTTGGTTTTGGTCGAAAAGGAGAAAGCTCAAGCGATTAATGAGCTAAAAGAGGTGAAGAAATCAGCTGATAAAGCTAATGAGAAACTCCAGGAGGCTTTGGTGGCTCAAAAGCGGGCAGAGGAGAGTTCTGAGATTGATAAATTCCGGGCTACTGAGATAGAACAGGCTGGAATCGAGAATTCCCAGAAGAAAGAACAGGAATGGAAGAAAGAGCTTGAGGCAGTGAGAAATCAAAATGCATTGGATGTCACGGCTCTTCTATCCACCACACAAGAGCTCCAAAGGTTCAAGCAAGAGTTGGCCATGATGATGGATGCGAAGAACCAGGCACTTAGCCATGCTGATGATGCTACTAAGATTGCTGAGTTTCATGCTGAAAAGGTAGAAATTCTGTCGGCTGAGGTGGTACGGTTGAAGGGTTTACTTGATTCACGGCATGAAATGGAATCTAATGAGAATAAGGTTTTGACAGAGCTGAATTCAGAGTTGGATTTTCTAAAACACGAGCTTGAAAAGACCGAGGGTCTTGAGGAGAAGCTGGCTCGAAAGGAGGAATCATATGAACAGCTCAATGTTGAGCTGGAAGCCTCAAGAATGGCCGAATTCTATGCATGCAATTTATTGGAAGAAATGAAAAGTAGGGCCAAGGAACTAGAGCTTCAGATCGAGCACATGAATAGGTTAGAGAGATCTGCATCAGAATCCTTGGGATCTGTTATGAAACAGCTAGAAGGTAAAAGCGACGTGCTGCATGAGGCAGAATGTGAAATTGCTTCTCTGAAAGAGAAGGTGGTGTTATTGGAAATCTCAGTTGGAAAACAAAAGGGTGATCTAGAGGATTCTAGTCTCCTCCTTCAAAAGGCGAACGAAGAAGCTGCTACAACAGCTAGCATTATCGAATCACTGAAGTTTGAGCTTGAAGTTGTGAAGGAGGAGAAAGCCCAGGCTTTGGCGAATGAGATACTTGCGGCTTCTAGTGTTCAGAGTCTGTTGGGAGAGAAAAATAGACTCGTAAATGAGCTTGATACTTTGAGAGAAGAAGAGGAGAAGAGCAAGCAGGCAATGGAAAGCTTAGCTTCAGCACTGCATGAAGTTTCTGCAGAAGCAAGGGAGACAAAGGAGACGCTATTATCCAGACAATCTGAGCATAAAAATTTTGAGACCCAAATAGAAAATTTGAAATTGGCTTTAAAAGAAACTAGTGATAAGTATGAAATCATGCTTGATGAAGCAAAAAAAAAGATAGATCATCTTACAACCATGATGGACCAATCCAATGTGGAATTGGAGAATCAGATAGAAGATCTGAGGTTAATTTTGAAAGCAACAAATGAGAAGTATGAAAGCATGCTTGATCAAGCTAAACATGAGATTGATCATCTAAATGGTATGCTTGAAAAATCAAAGATGAAGTATGAAAACTCCAAGACTCATTGGGAAGAAAAAGAACTTCAGCTGGTGAGCTGTGTAAAAAAAATGGAGGAAGAGAAGTTGGTTTTGAAAGCAACAATAGAGAAGTATGAAACCATTCTTGTTGATGCCAGGCATGAATTAAATCATCTTGCAAATATGACTGAAAAATCCAAGGTCGAATATCAAAGCACTAAGGCTGAGTGGGAGCAAAAAGAGCTGCAACTGGTGAACTGTGTTAAAAGATCTGAAGAAGAGAAGTCTTCAGTGGAAAAGGAAATTGTAAGGCTGGTTAATCTATTAAGAGAAACAGAGGAAAGGGTTCATGCTGCTGAGGAGGAAGCGTCACAGCTGAGAAATTCACTAACGGAGGCTAGATCTGAGGTGACTTGTTTAAAGGATGCTCTTGAAAAAACACAGGCTGAAAGCATGAAGTTAAGGGTCATCTTGTTGGATAAAGAAAATGAATTGCAGAATGTAATGCAGGACAATCGGCAGCTTCAAGCTGCCGAAGATGCAAATGTCCAAAAGCTTGCGGAGTTGTCCATGTTGCTCGAAGAGGCTACAGACAAGAATCAAAACAAGGAAAATGGCAAGCTTTCTGAAAGTGAAAGAGAGTATGACTTGCTTCCAAAACTGATGGAATTGTCTGAAGAAAATGGACGCAGGAGTGAAGATAAACACAAGATGGATCATCTGACTGACCTATTAAAGGATACTGAAAAAGCAATTCCTTTAGAAATGAATGTTTTGAATGAAGAGGCAGTTCAAATGGTTGCGGAGCAGTCTGAGGATACAAATGGGAAATCAAAGGCTACTGAGACTAAAGAGGCAGTAGAAGGAGAAACAGTAGAATCTGAATCCAAAATGTGGGAAAGCTGCAAAATCGAAGAGAGAGATTTCACACAGGAGAGGGAAGCAGGGCAAGAATTGATTGATGATGAATTGGAGTCAAAGGCCGAAACTGGTGAGAGCTTTGATGAGACAAATGGGACTGTGAATAAAAGCAGAACCTCATCAATGAAGCAACAACAGAAGAAGAAGAAGCCATTGTACCGCAAATTTGGTAGCCTTCTCAAGAAAGGCATTGGCAACCCAAAGTAAGATACTGTATGGCTAGTTTGGAAGTGGACTCAAGAAGTGTATTAGCAACCAAAAATAGGATTAGAAACTGCAGGGCAGGTATAGTTGTGTGCTGTCATGTACCTAAATGTATTTGTTTTATGCCTTCTACTTCTTTCTCAGAACGTGAGTTGCGAGGAAGCTTGTATCCTTCTAGATTCTTTCCTTTATTTTCCTCCCTATGTTGAGGAGTAATTTGTATGTGATGTGTCTTGGTTTTTTAATTTTCGTGATTATGTTTATTTCTTAATATGACACCAGAGTGGTGACTTAAAACTTTTACTTTCATGTGCTTTCTGTTTGGCATGGTTCAATGCTATATTTTTCCTACTCATAGTAGAACAGCTGTAGAAGTTGACAGATTTGGTCGCTGTCTTATCATCTGGTAGAGGAGTGATAGTTTTTTTTCTTTTTTTTTTAACCAAATTTTAGGGAGAATATCACTTTTGACAAATTTCCGATAATTCTTGGGCATCAAATGAATGAAAGAGGGCTTTTGCAACTCAGGCTTCATTCCCTTGTCGCTTTTAAATAATCATGCCATTGCATGTTTCATGGACATCTTTGTGTGTGCATTGAGTGATGGCCTGGATCATACAGTGGAGGATTGCTTTGCATGTCTTGTCTAAATGGGAGAATGAGCATGTTTACTAAATTTGTTACTACTAGATGGAATAAAGTTTGCGCTTAAATGGGCAGCTGAGTCAGTGAGAAACGGTTAGTCTAACAAGGTCTCCTCGGGACAGGTAAAAACTTGCTTACGACTATGGTGCTCCTCCTCTACTAATGCTTCCTTTCTTATGGAATCTCTCAATTGACATTGTACTATTTGCATTGTTTTTCATCCTTGGAGTACATATTGGTAATGGAGTGTGAGAGTTAGCCAGCTTGGGTGAAGATGGAATCATTTAATTTGAAGCAACAATTTCTGCTACAAAAGACCATTTTAAGGGAATTGAAAATGTTGAGACATTTCCCTCCCTTGGATCATCTAAAGGTGAGAAACATAAATTACCTTCCTCTTCCTCTCCCTCCCCCTCCCAACCACATCAGCTGCTGACACCCTAAAATTTCGTTCTGCAGCTGTGGCTGCTTTGCCCCTCTCTTCCCTTCTGCTTTAAACCTCCCCCATTGGTTAGGCTGCCTAAATAAAAAAAAAAAAAAAAAACATCAGGTATGGCGGTGGTAGGCAACTAATGCTTTATGTAGATGACAATGCTTTTTATTTCATTAGGAAATGAGATCCTTGAATCGTTATCTTAAAACTAATCTAATCCCACTATGTTATTTTGTCCTTTTCTTTTTCTAGTTAATATTGCACATAAGTTACGGGTGAGCTTATTTTATCAAATTGTTAGACAATTAGACAATTTTTCGGCTAATATTTTGTGAGGTTCCGATCCTAAAACACGATAATTATGAGGTAATTAATATTATAATAATCAAGAGTAGGCTTAATATATATAAAAAAAAATGTATCAGAAGTAAAAACGAGGGAAATCGGGCTGCTACTTGCTGGTGTACTGCCAGCAGCGCGGCGCTTGCCGTGCGCTCGAGTGCGGCAGGCGGGCGCCAAAAACAGACTAGCCGTGCCTGTTGCTCGCTCACTGGGCACTCGATCAGACGAAGGCAGTGTGCCTGTTAAGGAATTCTAATATTTCCTATGCATTGTGACATCGATATATTCAAATTGACTTGTGAAGAGATTTAAATCCAAAGAAAAGATAATAATCATATATATAATCGAAGGGAAGTCCACAATGTAATGTATCATCGAATCGTTCTCCCGAACGGAGATATTGTAAATTGAATTGTGGTGGACCTTTCCTCAAATGAATAAGAAAATGAATAAGAAAACCATGAAATTAGGACCATAGACTATGTTACGAAAAGGTAATATTTTTTGACATGGCGTGTGTCACAGTAGAAACTCGAAGATTACACTGGTCGCGTATCTCGGCCACTTATTTGAGCAGGTAATACTCTTGACCAGCCTTAGGATATTACTGTGGAAGGACGATGACTGCTTCTGGACCGTAAGATGTTAAGGTATCGTTTTATTGGCCCTGTATGACCGGGTGATAGGCATATCGCTCTACCATGTAATATTCGGCCTGTTTATAGGCAATATATGATGGCCGTGTAGCTGTAGGCCTAAAATGCAACTGATATTTTAGAAATGTATAGCTTAACACATTCCTTCCTCGTCTTCCCGCATATTTAATTAGTAAAACTTATTGGCTCTGATCCGCCAAGAATAATCATGCATAAAGTATAACTTAAAGATAAGTAAATTGTGTTCCAAAGCATATTTGATCATGTTCCCGTATATGCATTTCTTTCATGATTATGTCCCTTTCCTTCGCTCATCTTTGCTTATATTGTTTATTATTTTTTATTATGATACACTTGTTGAGCTGTTAACTCACC
Source organism: Nepenthes mirabilis (assembly GCA_025585075.1). Taxonomy (NCBI): domain Eukaryota; kingdom Viridiplantae; phylum Streptophyta; class Magnoliopsida; order Caryophyllales; family Nepenthaceae; genus Nepenthes; species Nepenthes mirabilis. Next base: position 2,302 of record JAODPA010068454.1, on the reverse strand, counting down.
CTTACTTCTCTTTCCTTCCAGATGAGCAAACCATTATGCCCAACGAGTCCAAATAGGCTGTAAGTAAATGATAGGCAGTTGATACGGATTGGAAAGAATTTCGATGACTTAGTTTTATTATTTTGTATAAGGCATGAATTTTTCAATATTATTTTGATACTTGTGGTTATGTATTTGCATGTCATGATGATGATGGATGTGTAGTTAGTTTCTGCTGTTCATTAATTGTTATAGTAGCTTCTGCAGGTATATTTTATGATTGTGAATGGTTCCTAGTTGACATCCTTTCTAAACTGGTGACATTGGTGTCACCCGTGTGTTTATTGTGGTGAATGGGATCCTGTGTATATATTGTATGTATGTTGTGGATTTTGTGCAGGGTTTTGTATAGAATTTGTATTTGGCGAACGATTGTTTTATAGGCGGAATTATGCCGAATTTTTGGTAGAATTTTTGGTTTGTCACATATATAATTTTGACAATAGGTATGAGTGTGTAGTTTGATGTGTTTTTAATGCGTACCATAAATCAAGATTTAAGCCGATAATTTTGAATTTGAGCTCTTGAATTTTCAAACTAGGATTCTACGTATCATAAATCAAAATAGGATATTAAAGATATGATTTTGTTTATTAGTTTATATTATGATACTCAAATTAGTGTTATACTGGATAAACAGAATGTGACTAAGTGGAAGGAGAGAGGAAGATGCATAGATAACAAGCTCTTGCCTTCAGAGAATAAATAGAGAGAAAGTTCTATATTTTGATATTTTATTTTAGTTTATAATATGTAGAATTTAAAATGTTTTAATAAAATTATAATTTACAGTATGTATTATTTTCCAGATAATAAACTATAATATTGAAACAAATTTAGCTTTCAGTCTTTATTCTTATTGCGTCCCGAGTCCGCGGTTGTCGTATGGATTAGAGAGCCTTCGGATTCCTAAGCACGCGGTGACGTCAGGAGAAGAGTCCGGTCTCCGTCTCTATGAACCTGGACCTGTACAATACAAACAAACAAGAGGTCAGGGGTTCGGCAGGATTTCTCCCACCGAGGCCACTCCGACGCTCAAGTCACCAGATTCCCACAATAAACGGAAATAGCGCACGCTAAAGGGCGGTGCGCGGATGAGTCCTGTAAAAGCGCAAGAGATGCTCTTGTAGTAATATGGAGAATGCAGTGAGCAGGTGGTAGGAGGCCTGGCTCCCTTGATGCACCGCAGCGGGTGGTTAATTTCCCCTGAGTCTGAGAAGACGTTGGGGTGAGGGAACGAGCTGGCTATAGCCGATGGAAGTGAGACGCTCTTCAGTTCCCGCCCTCGTTTCTTTGCGAATATGCCACAAATTGCGGCTGAGAATTTCCGTTAGAGAATGAGGAATTTGGGGTCCCAAAAAGGTCTCTTTCTCTGTGGGGTGTGGGGGCTCTTTTAGGCCCCATCTTGCCTGTGACGGACCAGATTATTCTCCATCGAATAACCTCCGTCAATGGCAACACAAACCAAAGTTCATAATTAATACTTATGGACTCTACAGAAAATCCGGCAGAGTTTCCTCTGTAACTGGACGAAAACAAAAAATACAACCTGTTAAATATCATCCTGCACAAGCATACATCTAATCAAGAGGCTTAACTCAAAGCCTACAACACACCACACAGGATCACACAATTGTCATATCATCAATGGCTCCAATACAGCACTCCTATCTACTATACTGGATCTAGAGAGATGCCATCTAATGAAACCAAAATCAAAACATATATATACAGACGCAGAACCATAACTAAATCATCAAATATGCGGAAGCATAATAAAACTATAAAAACAACAACGATGAGCCACGCTCAACACTGAGTGGCTGTCCACAGTCCGATCCAACTCTATGTCCAAATCTTCTGATCACTCGCAGTCCAGCCAATCACATCAAGCAAACCTCTCCTTGTTTGACTACTTGCGCCAGCTAAGTGTTCTCATCTGGAAAAGAGACAACAACAGCAAGAGTGAGCCAACAGCTCAGCAAATGTAATCATAAATACCCCTCCAAGGCATATACAAGAACTGAAACGGGAAGGAATACATACTCTCCAAAATCAGGGAACAGGAGAGGGAACAGGAACAACTGGAATCACTTGATTCCCACGGTTCTCACGATTACACTGATTGATCATCATTTGGATTCACAAGATTCTCACGGTTCTCATCACAGTTTTCACGGTTATATCTTAAATTACTTGATTCACATCGATTGGACATTATTCATTTTTATTATTATATCATCTTTGCGGACCCCGACTAGTA
>JAODPA010068453.1:0-10208 GCA_025585075.1 Nepenthes mirabilis | reverse complement strand
CTGCAGGCTCCAACGGCGAACGCGCCACTCAGGTGGAGAGTCGCCATCCCCAACGAGCCCGGACACACCTCCAAGGCAACACGGAGCTCCGCGACGTCATCAATGCTCGGAGAGGCTCTACGGATCCGTCGATGGAGGAGAAAGTCAAAGTGTTGTGGGACACCCTGCACAAGGAGAAACCCACGCCCTCCTCCGCCGACCTCCGCAGATCGCCCTTCGCCATGGACTTGCGGATGCAACCGTTACCGAGCAAGTTCAAAATGCCGGTTCTGGAGGGATACGACGGAAGTAAGGACCCGATGGATCACCTCACTATCTCTGCAGGGGGCAAGCGAGGCCTTGATGTGCCAGTGCTTTCCCGTCACCCTTAGGGGGGTTGCTCTAGTTCCATGGCCTCCCCTCGAACTCCATACGCTCGTTCGACGAGCTTGCTGACAGCTTCTTGAGCCAGTTCGCCTCTAGCCAGAGAGAGGAGAGGCAACCATGGCACCTGGTCCGCCTCCGCCAAAGGACAAATGAAAGCCTAAAGCGATTCTTGGATCGTTTCATCACCAAGGCCCGGCGGATCCCTCATCTCTCCGACGAGTTGAAGCTCAACACCTTTGTCGCCACCCTGGCGGTGGAGGACTTCTTCAAGCACCTGTCGCACCAGCACCCTCAGACCTTCCGGGAGGCTGAAACCATTAGCCGGGCGTACATCATGGCCAAAGAGGCCAACGAGGCAAAGCACCCCGAGCGAGTGGAGTGGCCCCCGGAAGCCGCCAGAGCATCTGGCCGAAGAAAGAGGGACAGCGATGGCCAGCGCTTCCCGGAGCATCGAAAGCAGCAGCGGCTCCCGCCAAGGCCCAAAAAAGATTACAGCAGAACCTCCCTGATCCCTCTGAACGACAGCCGTGCGAACATTCTGATGCAGATCCAAGATGAGAAGTTCTTCAAGTGGCCAAAGATGCCCAAGGGTCCCAGCGGCAACAACCAGACGAAGTACTGCCAGTACCACCCTGCCTGGGACACTCAACCGAGAACTGTCGGACCCTGTAGCAGGAAATCGAAGATCTGATCCGGCGTGGACACTTGAAGCGGTTCGTGAAGAGTTCAGGGTAGGAACCCGCGACTTCCGATGGAGAAGCTAGTGAACCTCCGAGAGCCCGCATGGCGGCCGGCGTGGTCCATATAGTCTCCTCCACTGACGCCGCGGACGCCAGGCATGGGCAGCCGGAGGCAACTCCCGGCAACAAGCGGGCAAAGATAGGGGTTAGGAATGATGTCATTAGCTTTAGCAGCGACGATATAGCTTATGTAACCTCTCCCCATACCGACCCCTTGTTGTATCGGCCCTCCTTTCAGCTGGTGAGAATGACTACCAACTGAAACGGGTCTTCATTGATAATGAAAGTTCTCAGAATTTATTATATCTCACTGCCTTCCTTAAAATTGGACTAAAACGAAGTCAAATGAAAGCTGCAAGCGAACCCTTGTACGGCTTGGACAACGAACCAGTCCCCGTGCAAGGTATAATTCGGCTGGATGTCACTATGGGAACCCACCCGCGCTCTGTAACTCGAGAGCTGGCGTTCCTCATCGTTGACCTTCCATCCGTCTACAATGCCATACTGGGCAGACCTTTCCTAACCGCCTTCAAAGTTGTGACGTCCATCCCACACCTGAAGGTGAAATTTCCCACCCCCTGGGGCGTGGGAGAAGTTCTCGGAGACCAAGAAATGGGACGGACGTGCTACCTGTCCCAAATCAATCCCATGGCACCATGTTGGCCGGACGAAGACCTTGATCTCCGCGACGAGACCTCGCTGCAACAGGCCCAGTCCGGAGAGGAAGCTGAGGCGATCCCACTGAACCCTTCGGAGCCAGAACGGTGCATCAACGTGGGAAGATCCCTCCAACCTGCGGAACACGACAGATTGATTACCTTCCTCAGGGCTAACTCTGACGTATTCGCGTGGGTCCCCGCTGACATGCCCGGGATACCAGCTGAGGTCATAGTCTACAAGCTGGGCCTTGACTCGAGCCGAAGGCCCGTTCGGCAGAAGCGGAGGAACCATTCGGTCGAAACGTTGGTCGCCATCAGGGAAGAAGTGAAGAGGCTCTTCGACGCTGGATTCATCAGAGACGTCCAGTATCCGGAGTGGCTGTCCAACATCGTGCTGGTGAAAAAGAGTAGCGGCAAGTGGCGGATGTGCGTCGACTTCACGGACGTGAACAAGGCCTGCCCCAAAGACAGCTTTCCGCTCCCCAGGATTGACCAGCTCGTGGACTCCACATCCGGGCACGAACTCCTGAGCTTCATGGACGCGTACTCTGGGTACAACCAAATCCGAATGGATCTGGGGGACAATGAGCACACATCATTCATGACAGACCAGGGTACATATTGCTACAAAATGATACCCTTTGGTCTCAAGAATGCTAGCGCAACCTACCAGCGCCTTGTGAACAAAATGTTCGAAGCTCAGATTGGACGAAACGTAGAGGTCTAGGTCGAAGACATGCTTGTGAAAAGCAGAGTCGCGAGCAACCACGTCATCGACCTAGATGAGACTTTTCAGGTCCTCCGACAGCACGGGATGAAGCTCAACCCTGCCAAGTGCGCATTCGGAGTAACCTTAGGAAAGTTCCTAGGCTTCATCATGTCTCAACGCGGCATCGAGGCTAACCCAGAGAAGATCAATGCCATCCTCGACCTGATCCCTCCGCGGACGATAAAAGAGGTACAGAAGCTGACCAGGCGAATAGCAACTCTCTTGCGGTTCCTCTCCAAGTCAGCAGAGAAATACTTGCCCTTCTTCAAGGCGCTAAGGGGCACCAAATCGCAGGGGTTCAAATGGAGTGAAGAATGTGACGAAGCCTTCAGGGAACTAAAGACTTACCTCTCTAGCGCACCACTCTTAAGCTCGCCGTGCGAAGGGGAAGATCTCTACCTCTACCTGGCCACCTCGGCAGCTGCCCTTAGCTCGGTGTTGGTTGCGGAGCACGAGGGCAGACAATAGCCGGTGTACTATGTGAGCCGGGTGCTGACTGACGTAGAGGCCCGCTATCCGCACGCTGAAAAGATGGCGCTCGCGCTTGTCTATGCGGCGCGGAAGTTGCGACCCTATTTCCAATCGCACCGGATCGTGGTACTGACAGATCAGCCGTTGAAGTCGATACTGCAGAAGTCGGAGACGTTCGGCTAGCTGGTTAAGTGGGCTGTAGAGCTAGGGGAGTTCAACCTGGAGTTTCAGCCTCGACCAGCCGTGAAGGGACAGGCTCTGGCAGACTTTATCGTCGAAGCCGCGACGCCTGCGCAAGAAGAAGATAGAAACCCAGAGAGTATGGTAGACGGCGATCTCCCTGCGTGGACCCTAAACGTGGACGGATCGTCAACCCAGGCAGGCAGTGGAGCAGGTGTCATGCTAAGGACGCCCGAGGGCGTGGAAATTGCATATTCCGTCACGCTGGCCTTTCCGGCCACTAACAACGTGGCGGAGTACGAGGCCCTTCTCGTGGGCCTACGACTGGCGAAGGAGTGTTCCGCACGGTCATTGGTCGTGCGCAGTGACTCCGAACTCGTGGTCAATCACGTGAAGGGGAATTTTGACGCCTTGAACCCACAACTTGTGAGGTACTTGGCGAAAGTAAAGACCCTGATCCCTGAGTTCGGTCTGTTCGAGATCGAACACATCCCAAGATCGGACAACGAGCGCGCTGATCGATTGGCCCGGGACGCGGCCGCCAGGACTGTGGAGCAGTACGCGAGGGAGCCCAGGAAAGTCCTGACCGCGCCCAGCATCGACGCCGAAGTCAAAGAGGTGCTGCGGGTCGACATAGGGAACAACTGGATGACACCGTACGTGAGGTTCCTAATTGAGGGGACCATACCCGACGACGTCAACGAAGCCAAGCGAATCAAGAAAATGGCAGGCTGGTACACGGCCCTGAATGAGAGGCTATACAGGCGAGGAGACTCCACTCCCCTCCTGAAGTGCCTCACCCCAGAGGAAGCCGATTACGCACTGGCGGAAGTGCACCTGGGACTGTGCGGCTCGCACATCGGTGGAAAGAACCTAGCATTCAACGTCATGCGGAAAGGGTTCTACTGGCCCACCATGAAGCGGGACGCTATGGAATTCGTCCGAAAATGTGAAAGTTGCTAGGTCCATGGCAATATGACACACCAGCCGCACACAGAGCTGCACTATCTCCAATCCCCATGGCCGTTCGCACAGTGGGGGCTCGACATACTTGGACCCCTGCCAATGGATGCCGGACAAAGGAAATTCTTGATCATCGGCATTGACTACTTTACCAAGTGGGTGGAAGGTGTCCCTCTCGCCAAAATCACGGAGAAGAATGCGACAGAGTTCCTCCGTCAAGGCATCGTTTGCCGTTTTGGGATCCCTGAGGTCGTAGTAACCGATAACGGAACTCAATTTACAGGCAAATGTTTCACAAAGTACTGTCGCGACCTTCGCATCAAGTTCGTACATACGTCCGTGGCGCATCCTCTGGAAAACGGACAAGTCAAAGTCACCAACCGCACATTGCTGCACGGATTAAAAACCAAGTTGGAAGACACAGGGGGCTCCTGGACTGAGGAGCTACCGTCCGTGCTGTGGTCGTATCGAACGACTGCGAGAGAGCCGACAAGGGAGACGCCCTTCAACCTTTGCTTTGGGGCTGAGGCTGTGGTGCCCGTAGAGGTCGAAATGCCAAGCCTACGGATCGAATGCTTCAACCCAGCCACCAACGAACAAAGGCTTCAGGAAAGTCTGGACCTACTCTCGAAAGTTTGAGACGCCGCACGATTATGAACCGCGGCCTACCAGCAGCGAGTCACACGGTACTACCAACAAGCAGGTAAAGGCACGCCCACTGGAAGTTGGAGATCTGGTCCTCCGGAGCGTAGAGGCGGCGGGAAGATCGCGAACAAGAACAAACTCTCCCCCTGGTAGGAGGGACCGTTCCTCGTCTCCGCAATCCTCCGGAGCAGAGCGTACAAGCTACGCGCCCAGAATGGCAAACTGGTCCCGCGTACCTGGAACGCCGCCAACTTAAGGAAGTACTATCAGTGATGCCACCACAACAAGGTAAGTCGCACACACATGCATCATAATGAATGCTTGGACATGAGCTTTATCTTTTGATTCGCATAATCACTCTTTCTGTCATTTTGCATACTCATTCGTGTGAATTGATGACATGCATGGCATTCTTAAATCATACGACCTAAACTGCCCCTAAGTCGGGAGGACAAGCGTTCGTCCATAAAGTTAGTCCTTAGCCCAGTGCCAGGCGGTCTGTGATCAACCACCCCAGGACTCCGTCCTCACGCCAAATGGCCTGGGGACGGCTTTGTACATTTTGGCTCCGTGCATTGGGCCTGAGCGGCCCCCCAGAGATTAAGCTCCACGCTAGACAACCCGGATGCGGCCAGCCACAGGCTGAGACATCTCATCAAAAGGACCCAGACGGTCCATCAAACAGGCTCCGCGCCAACGACCCAGGCGGTCAAAATATCAGGCCTGGGGGCTTCCCAAGTCTCCAATCTACGGCCAACAAAACCTTAGGTGGCAAAAATCGCAGGCGTGCGGCGACCTTCTCAAACAGAAGAGAGCACCCTCAGTCTACAATGGTCGTGGGCTAGGACCTCAACTTGGTGGTTATAAGGCTTTGAGCAGGGGCCACGCACCTCCCGCAATCGTACGCGACCGAGTCCTAGACCCAGGAGTCCGGTTACCGTGGCCTGACAGCTGCGCTGACCCTCGTTGCGGCTCCAGGGGCTTGGTGACGACATCCGCTTCACCGGATCGAGCCCCCCAAACGTGTGAGCTATGACGACGTCCTCTTACGAAGGACGAGCACCACGTAAGAAGGTGCCTGGCAAGGGCCTTAGCAACAGTGGCTCCAAAGAGCCCAACGTTCAAGCATGAAGCATAGTCCAACGAATGAAAGCAAGCGAAGACCGTAAGCAACATTCTACGATAAAAGAAGCACAAGTACAAAGAAGAGGAAGACGCTTTTCATTCATATATGAGAAACAAATATGATACAAGAACAAAAGACAATCCAACAACCAACACAAGCAAAGACTGCTGGCGCAAGCCAACAACCAACAATGATAAAAGAAGCATAGTCTGCCGCTTCAATTCTGGTTTTTCCGCTCGAGCCACGGCTCGAGCGCCCAGCAGGCGCAAGCCAGCTGGCAGGGCTTCAACAGCCCGGACCCGAATAATTTTCTCGATTTTTCTTCCGGTACCAAACCTTAATCATCGCATAGGATTAGTATTAATCATTTGCATACTAATCACCTCATAATTGTCGGGTTCACAAATCCGGAACCTCACAACTCTCCCCCACTTATAAAATTTTGTCCTCGAAATTTAACAAACCTCGAACTCCCAAATCTGAGGTGAACTCCTCAAATACTGAAATCATTTCCTCGGACAACGCCTATTTTAAAACCTCAAGCATTGGAATCGTCCTAGTTCTCACCACAAAATAAATCCTTAGCCTCTCAGAACGATCCAACCCAGACACTTACAGATTCTCTCAACCATCGATACAAGGAAGACCTTATATTGATTTCTAGAAATTTCAAAAGCCACCTACAATGATGCCGGACATCTCCTAACCCAATCCGACACTTCCAACGGATCAATGAACTTTTACTTGAATTCATTTCATGCCTCAAAAGAAATCGGTCACTAGAACCTCAACCTTATCTAGAAACCTCTGGGCCACGGGCCCACAACGCTTCCGCTGCGCTACTCTGATTAATCCCCAAATCGTTGACAAGACTTTCAATCCTTACCCAGATCTCAAAATTCTGATTGCCTCGTAACCTCAAGATCCCGTTGGCATATCAACGAGCCAACTGACCAAATAAGAATACGACATTCTAACACCCAGTTATTTGGACTTACTAGTAATTTATCTTTCACATTCACCAAGACACTTCAAAGACATACAAGGCCCAAGACTCACAACATCAATTTCCAACCTTGATGCCTGCCCTCCCAAGGAAGACACCGAGGTTTGCTTTCTTAATCTTTAAACAAATCAGACCACATGCAAGGCCATATGATCATCTTCCTATCCCCAAAGACAATACTCCTGAGTTTTCAAAAGAAAACCTCAATGGCCAATTTCCGACATACACGTGGGGGTAACACTAATCCTGAACTCCTCTCCCACTTATCTCAAAGATATAACATTCCACAAGAACTTATCAGACCCATTAGGGGTCAACCCAAATGTTACGAGCGCCAATCACCCTATCCGGTTAGATTCAAGATGGCTGTACATTTCCACGACACAAATCGGCCTCCCCAATCAGCCACTACTTAAAATCCTAAGTCCTCAAAATCACGCAATCACAAAGCCACAAGCTTAGGAAGGCTTTTTCTGAACTAAATTCGCGTTCCTTTCTCAATGGGACATGCGAATTATCAGTTATCCACAAATCATGACTCAATCCTTAAGCAATTGCACACACCATCGATATCTTTGAATTCCTTGATTAACACATGAAGCAGCCTCAACATCGACCCAGACGTGGTCAAAATATCATCCCATAAAACTTCATGAAACAACAACAATCCTATAACCCAAATGACGTTTTCTGGACTTTACAGTGACCGTATCCTTGACCTGGATACCGTCGGGGCAACAACTTCTATTGATTCACAATATCACGCCATGGACCCAAATCAATTTCATAATTCATCAAGTCTTTACAACGGCTCAGGAACTACACCTATTCATTCACAAAGTCTGATTATCACACCATCAATCTCCTAGGCAACCCCATTCCAAAATTCACGAACAACTTGATCGGTCCATCTTATTTACCTCGAATGTTCTGGAGCACTTCACACGATGCAAAACTGATATCTCCTCAGCTCTACGTGGAATCCTCAACAATCGGCGTCAATTTTTAACATAACCTCAAATTCTTGACCAACGGATACATCAACCTAATCTTCCTTTTGATGACGTCCTCGGTCCAATGATCTACAAGAAAGACGATATCAACTTCTTGATACCTCGATCAATTTAAACTCATGCTTCAAATCCCACAACCTGATTGTCGGATGTTATCTTTTACCAATCCAACCATATTATCACTGCAGTTCGTCCACCGAACTACTATTAAGATCAGATTACGACTTAACACTTTAACTATCTCAAGTTCATACCCAAAATCGCACAAGTCAATCACAAGGCACAATAGATTTACCAACACAATCTGGATCGTCCCGATAACTTACTGACCAAATCATTTAAACGTCACGCCAAGCTTGCATCATAAGACGATTCAAGTTAACCCAACAAATCGTATCCACGAACTCCAAAAATATCACAACCTCGACACCACTTGCAACGAACTTGGATCCTTAATTCCTGGAATCACAAAACCATAAACATCATCGGGGTCTTCAAGACGCAAGTGTTGTGACATCACGATTGAGAAATTTCATTTCCAATCACGGCAATCCACATATTGCTTCATGCACTAATACCACCGAAACTCTGATCCTGCGGCGTTGGATTTCTTCATTCCGAGATCAGAGGATACAAAACATCCTCAATCCAACACCCGTACTATCTATAACTTAGATCCTAGTTTCCAAAATCTCTTCAGAAAGGCATCCGTCCAAGATTCATCCATGAATAGCCGCTGCCATATTTCCTTTGCCCTTCCGAATACTAGGTCATCCTTGATATCACTGCCAAGACTAGATTCTCCCAGTTAGACAATTTTAACCACAATCCCGACATGGGTTCGGAATCCTCAAAATAACATCAGATCACAATACTAAACCCAAGAAGCTCTCCTCCTGCCACGACAGGCGACATTAACACTTGGGTTCATATCATAGGATCCTGATATAAACACTGACCCTTCTCACTGCCTGTCCGTGACTAAAGGCATCCTTAGATCTCGCGATCTGACTATCCACTATTGAGACACACTCTCAAGAGTCTCATCGACACAAAATCAATTCCAGAAGCTTCTATAATGCATGGGACCATATTTCTTAATCCTCGAGACCCAAGATCTTTCTCACGTCAACCACCCGAGGTCGACTCTCTTCCTACACATCACGGGGCAGCACGCCATATCTTCTATCTGACATGGGGTCACCGCAACAATATCTTAAACCTCAAAATCCACATCTCAATCCCAAAAGGATCTGGACTGTCAAGAGGTCCAGACACTTCATAAATTTCCAACCTAGAGCTTCATATGCTCGATCTTAACTCCACCCAATTCATCACGCTCTCTAGGTCGACCGGCAACCCTTCGAAGCAAAATACTAACCCAATAACTTCAACCAAGAATCGATCAAACTTAGACCTCGAACCAAGACTAATTAACTTAGGCCTCAAAGCAACACCGATCCGCCCAAGGACCCAATCAACACCGATCAAATTCAAACACTAAGGTGTCTCGACACACCATCTTATTCTGACCTACAACCAATCACAAATATTAGCAGTCCCCAACAAGGAGCCACTACTAATATTTCCTTAAAACCGAAGCAATTTGAATCTAGCCACTCCTAGAACACAAGCTAGGACGTAAAGGCTAGCCATCCGAACTGAGCTACTACTTCTAACTTAGCGCTAGTCTAAGTTCTGGGATCGGGGTAACCAAAACTACCCGAACTAACTCAGTCCTCACAGGCCTTCATTCGCGAAAACGATTAATCTTAATCAATCCTAAGCTTCCGCATATGATTCAGATCAACCTAAGGCATCTCTCTTTTTCTCTGATACCAATTGTGACGGACCGGATTATTCTCCATTGAATAACCTCCGTCAATGGCTACTCACACACTCTAAAGTCCATAATTAACCCATGGACTCTACACAAAATCCGGCAGAGTTTCCTCTACAACTGGACGAAAACCAAACGGTACAACCTGTTTAAATGTCCTGTACAAGCACACAACTAATCAAAAGGCTTAACTCAAAGCCTACAACACGCCACACAGGATCACACATCGTCATATCATCCATGGCTCCAATACAGTACACAACCTATTATACTGGATCTAGAGAGATGCCATCTAAATGAAACCAAACTCAATACATATATATACAGACGCGGAAGCATAACTAAATCATCATACATGCGGAAACATAACAAAACCTTAAAACAATAACAATAATGAGCCACGCCCAACTCTAAGTGGCTGCTCAAAATC
>JAODPA010068452.1:0-10208 GCA_025585075.1 Nepenthes mirabilis | reverse complement strand
CAAAGATAATCCCAGATTCAAGATCATTCCTCACGTCAGGCCATGCAACATCAGCAGCACACCATGCATCAAAGCTGGTCCAGCATCTCATCAGCATCACGCAGTCACCGAAAGACGAAAACAACCAGATTATCTCAGCATATGCAGGTCATTGCAGCAGGAAGCGCTGCATCAAACCACCACAACATATGCTGTTAAACAGCATATCATCAAGTCACCCAACACCAACGAAAAACAGAATCCATCCAGAGCTGGATTCAGCAATAACAGCAACATCATAGGACAATTTAGAGCCAGCCAGCCGGGCCACAATAATTAAACACTGCATGCCAGTTCTCACTACCAAACAGCAGAGGGCTGGGCATATACAACACCTGCAGAACCAACAGTATAGCACAATTCAACCAAGCATTCCAACCATTCAGAATTCCAACAAGAGGCCATGTATTCAACCCAGGGAACTCCCGGGAACAGAATAGCAGAATCACTCTATTAGCAGTCATTGGACTGATGTTTCAGCAGCCAACCAGTAAGTGCAGAGAGAGCTTCCCGAACCAAGCTCCAACGGATACACCATTCTCCATATCAGTAGGAAAACCCCTCGCAGGGAGAGCAACACTGGGCGCCAGCGCCATCAGTAGATTCATCCAGCGCATTAGCCTAAAATCAAAAATAGCTACTCAATCTTATGGCCAGCGAAATCAAAACCCAGACTGGAGCATCAACAGCAGAGCTGAATGCAGGCAAGTAGCAGTCTCAGAGACTTCTACAACAGTATTCCAACAGCAGGCCACCTTCCAGGTTTCCAAAACGCCAAAAGCTCCAGGCGCGACAACCAGGATAGCATAAGTGGCTGCAACACTCCAGAACTTCCACCACAAAACTAGACCTAAATCCCTCACCTTCAGCAGTGCTATACCAAGCACAGCTACAAAAGAAGCCCTGGATTCACCATCCAGGAGACGCTCTCAATTACGCTTTCTTCAACGCTTCCAACTGCACAAGCCTCAAATTATGCTTTCTGCAAGACGATCGAGTGCTCTGAGAAGTCTGCCTTCTCTTCCACCTACACTCTCCAAAAAAACCTAAGGCAACAAGTGAGCCCTGACGGCCGTTTACTACCTTCCCACCTTCCAGATCCAAGAAGACCTCACGTCTCTCTTACATCTGGATCAAACACTCTTTCTCTCTCTCTCTCAATTTCAGTTTCTTTCTTATGAAGACTGTTTTACTGACTTGAGTGTCTTTCGGTAGGATAATTTCCCGCCGAACACGTTGACCTCCTGTTCTGTTTAGTGGTGTGCAGGATTCGACTCAGGGAACGGAGCCGGAGCCACGACAAGAGGATCATCCGAATCTATTCAAAATTCGGATCCAGAGACACATCATTGGCGCCGTCTGTGGGAAACACTTACAAAAGCCAACCACAAAACCTGCACAAACTCTCTCTGTCACCTTTTGATTCTGCAACGGTGAACACGAGAGCCCAAGCTAACGACCCCACTAGAGACGCTGTTAACCTCGACCAGGACCACACTGCTGGTGCCATGGTCAATGGGGCCACTGGTGGAGTTCCACCGCCTTACTTTCAACTACTGGTGGAGCAGATGCAGGACAACAATCGCCTGCTCCAGTTACTTTGCGCTCAGAACGAACAACGACTGCAGGCTGCTCCTCCAGCAGCCATCCCAGCACCAGCCACCAAAAGGGGTGGCCAAAGGAAGAAGAAGCCGGTCAAAAGGCCTGCCAAAGTCAGAGACAATCCAGCTCCAGCGTCCTCTCGCGTTCCTGGCCAAAATAGGCTTATGGAACTCTTCGGGAGTAAGTCTCCGCCGAAGAGCCCAGAGAGAAGAAATCCGCAATACTGTCGGTAGAAGACAACCACGCAGGCCAGGAGCGACCCTCCAGGGCTGCCCAATCCACTGGAAGCAGCAGCCGACCGGCGGTTGAACCCGCCAGGGACAAGACGGAGTTGAGGGATTACCTCAACTCCAAACGGTCAGCAAACGTCGCTCACACTGATCCGCGGTGGACAAGATCTGGAACCGTGTGTTCCAAGAGGAGGAGCACGCCATCGACTTGGACTGATCTCCTTTCACTGCAGAGATCCTGAGTCATCCACTGCTGACAAAGTTCAAGATGCCGTCCCTTGACTTATACGATGGGGGCAGTGATCCAGTTGACCACTTGGATCACTTCCGTGCCCATCTAAGTCTACAAGGGCCAGAAGACTCAACGATGTGCCACTGCTTCCTGCTCACGCTGAAGAGAGACGCTCGAAACTGGTTCCATCACCTCCCTTCAGGCATCATCAGCAGTTTTCGTGAGCTCACGGATCTCTTCCTGGCTCAATACGCCTCGAGCCGACGAGAAGAGAAACAGCCATGGCAACTCTCCCAGATAAAGCAGAAACCGGGAGATAACCCACGGCGTTTCCTGGATTGTTTCGTGGCGGAGGCCAGAGGGATCCCCAGGATCATAGAGGAGATGAAGTTGGGCAGTTTCATCTCTGTGCTTACTTACGGTGACTTTTTCAAGCACCTTGCCCACAAAAATCCACAGACCTTTCGCGAGGTGGAACTCGTCACCAGGGCCTACGCAGCAGCAGAAGAGGCCAACGAGGCAAAATGTCCAGAGTGGGCGGATCAGCCTCGGCCGTTCCCTGGTGAAGGGACGAGAAAGTACAGCAGCGGAGAACACCCCCGCCAGAAGCAGCGCGGACTGGGCCCCCAGAATGTAGAGACTACGGGCCCACCAGTTTCACACCTCTGACGGACACGTGCACCAACGTCCTTATGTAGATCAGTGGAGAAAAATTCCTGAAGTGGCCCAAACCGCTGAAAAAAGACTCTGAAAATCAGTCAAAGTACTGTGACTTTCATCGTTCTGCTGGCCATTCGACTGAGGACTGCAAGACACTGTAGAGGAAAATCGAAGATCTGATTCGCAGAGGCCACCTCACAAAATTTGTTCGAGGCCCTGGACAGAGCTCAGGAGCAGCTGATAAAGAGGGGCTGGAGCAGACTCCACCCCGGAACAGGATTACGGCGGGAGTGGTTAATATGGTCACCACCCGACCTGCCAAGAACCCGGCAGACAGCAAGGAGCAGCAGACTGGGAGGAAGAAGCAGTGCACAGTAGACAATACAATTAGCTTCAGTGATAGTGACTAAACTCATGTAATGTCCCCCCATGATGACCCCCTTGTTATATCAACACTCGTTTCAGATGGCAGTTCAGACTACCAGCTGAAACGAGTCTTTATCGATAATGGAAGTTCTAAAGATTTGCTTTATTAGATGCTTTCTTTAAGTTAGGCCTTAAAAAGAACCAACTAAAACGGGCCGAGGGCCCATTATACGGCCTTGACAACGAACCAGTGCCCGTCTAGGGGACTATTCAACTGGAAGTTACCTTAGGGATGTATCCAAAGACAGCAAATCGCACACTTACCTTTTTGGTAGTTGACCTTCCCTCCGTTTTCAACGCGATACTAGGCAGGCCGTGCCTGACAGCGTTTGGGGCGGTCACCTCAATTCCACACCTTAAAATGAAGTTTCCAACACCTTACGGTGTAGGAGAGGTGTTAGGCGACCAAATAATTGGGCGGACATGCTACATGTCCCAGATTGCCCCTAGCGGCAGCCCTGGCACGGTGGGAGAACTCGATCATCGAGACAAGACTACCGTGCAGCAAGCACAGTCCGGTGAAGCCACAAATCTAGTCCCACTAAATCCGAAAGAACCGAAAAGGTGTGTACAGATTGTCAGCTCATTCACTAGCACACTACGCACTAAATTGATTACATTTCTACAACGGAATGCCGATATATTCACGTGGACTCCCGCGGACATGCCCGGGATTTCGGCTGAGGTTATGGCCCACAAGTTGGGCCTCGATCCTGGCCGAAAGTCGGTCAGGCAGAAGCGGAGAAACCACTCCACAGAGAAGCTGATCGCCATCCGAGAGGAGGTGAAAAAGCTACTGGACGCTGGGTTTATTAGAGAAGTCCAGTACCCAGATTGGCTTTCAAATGTCGTCCTAGTTAAAAAGAGTAACGGAAAATGGCGAATCTGAGTCGATTTTACCGACGTCAACAAGGCCTACTCGAAAGACAGTTTTTCCTTGCCCAGAATTGACCTACTAGTTGACTCCACGGTTGGACATGAGTTGCTCAGCTTCATGGACGCCTATTCGGGTTACAACCAGATTCGAATGAGTCCGGAGGACGAGGAACATACATCGTTCATGACAGACCAGGGAACCTACTGCTACAAGGTGATGCCCTTCGGACTGAAAAATGTTGGAGCAACTTACCAGCGACTGGTCAACAAGATGTTCGAAAAACAGATTGGTCACAACATGGAGGTCTACGTCGACGACATGCTCGTCAAGAGCAGAGTCACTGGCGACCACATACGTGACCTGAAAGAGTCATTTGAGGTGCTCCACCAGCACCAAATGAAATTGAATCCAGCCAAGTGTGTCTTCGGGGTAGCCTCTGAGAAGTTCTCGGGTTTCATCGTTTCCCAGAGGGGGATCGAGGCAAACCCAGAAAAGATCAAGGCCCTCGCTAATATGGCTCCCCCACGGAGCGTCAAAGACGTCCAGCGATTGACTGGGCGGCTGGCAGCTTTGTCCCGCTTCTTCGCGAAGTCTGACGACAAGTACCAGCTCTTCTTTAAAGCCCTAAGAGGGACAAAATCTAACGGATTCCAGTGAACGGTTGACTGCCAGACAGCCTTCAATGAATTGAAGCAGTATCTGGCCAGCCTACCATTGCTAGCGTCACCAAAGGGCGGAGAGGAGCTGTACCTTTATCTGGCGGTATCAGAAGTGTCCCTCAGCTCCGTCCTCGTGTGCCAGGAATTCGATATCTAGCAGCCGGTTTACTATGTGAGCAAAACATTAACCGGTCCAGAAACATGCTATCCACGCGCGAAAAAAATGGCCCTAGCACTTATATTCTCTGCGCGGAAACTGAGGCCATACTTTCAGGCGCATCGCATAGTGGTCCTCACCGACCAATCGCTGAAAGGTATACTTCAGAAACCAGACGTTTCGAGATAGCTGGTAAAGTGAGCTATCGAGTTGGGTGAGTTTGACATCAAATTCATGCCCAGACCTGCCATAAAAGCGCAGGCTCTGGCTGACTTCATTATTGAGACCACGACCCCGATTCATGAGAAACAGCCCGCCGAAAACACAGAACAGCCAGACGAAGTTTCAGAATGGACACTCCACGTGGACGGATCGTCCACAGACGATGGCAGCGGAGCAGGGGTGGTCCTTACAACCCCTAATGGATTTGAGGTTAAGTACTCCCTCAAACTTGACTTCCCGGCGACCAACAATGTCGTCGAGTACGAAGCCCTGCTAGCCGGCTTACGATTAGCAAAGGAGTGCTCTGCCAAGAGGTTGGCGGTTTATAGCGACTCCAAACTAATTATCAACCAGGTTAACGGGGGCTTTGAGGCAAACAACCCTCATTTAGCCAAGTACTTGGCTAAGGCAAAGGAGGCCATCCAGGGCTTCGACAAACTGGCCCTAGCTCACATTCCTCGAACTGAAAACTGGAAGGCAGATCGGCTGGCTAAAGCTGCCGCTACCGAAAACCCAGAACAATACTCGAGGGACATGAGGGAGATCCTGAATACTCCCAGCATAGAGAAACAGGAGGCAATGCAAATTTTCGAGATGGAAAACTAGATGACGCCCTACCTTAGATACTTGGCTGACAGATCACTCCCAGAGGACGCCGAGAAGGCTAAGCGAATTAAAAAGACAGCTGGCTGGTACACGGTAGTCGATGGGCGGCTATATCGCCACAGATACTCGACTCCATACCTCCACTGTCTATCGCCCAAGGAGGCCGACTACGCACTAGGCGAAGTTCACCTCGGGATCTGTGGATCACAAATAGGCAGGAAAACTTGGCCTTTAAGATCATGCGGCAGGGCTATTATTGGCCATCGATGAAAAAGGACGCGCTAGAGTTTGTAAAGAAATGTGAAAGCTCCCAGCTTCACAGCAACCTTCACCACCAGCTGTCCGCTGACCTGAAGTCACTTCAGACTCCATGGCCCTTTGCGCAATGGGGGCTCGACATTCTCGGCCCATTTTCCATTGCCACGGGGCAGAGGATGTTTATCATTGCGGGCATCAACTACTTCACTAAGTGGGTCGAGGCAGTCCCGCTGGCAAAAATCATGGAGCACAATACGCTGGAAGTTCTTCACCAGGGCATTTTATGCAGGTTCGGCATCCCAGAGGTTGTAGTGATTGACAACAGGACCCAACTTTCGGGGAAACGCTTCACCAAGTATTGCGCCAGCCTTGGTATCAAGCTGGTCCACACTTTGGTGGCATACCCCCAAGCGAATGGACAGGTGGAGGTTACAAACAGAAAACTACTCCACAGATTAAAGACTAAGCTGGAGGACGCTGGGGGCTCCTGGGCTGACGAGCTCCCCTCCGTCCTTTGGTCTTATCGGACAACACCAAGGAACCAACGGGCGAGACACCCTTCAGCCTCTGTTACGGGACTGAGGCGGTGATCCCGGTCGAAATCGGACTTCCGAGTCTTAAGGTGGAGTCTTTCGACCCACAAACTAACTCCTAGAAAATCAGGGAACACTTAGACTTGTTAGAAGAAGCTCGCGATGCTGCCAGAATAAGGACAGCAGCCTACCAACAACGAGTTGCCTGATACTACAATAAAAAAGTGAAAGCCCGGCAATTTGACGTTGGGGACTTGGTCCTACGAGGCGTCGAGGCCACAGGCAAGCTGGCCGGCCGCAACAAGCTCTCTCCCAACTGGGAGGGACCTTTCCTTGTCTGCGCCGTCCTACGAAATGGAGCATACAAACTCCAAAACTAGGATGGGAAGTTGGTCCCACGAACGTGAAACGCGACCCACCTAAAGCGCTACTTCCAATAGGGAACCCAGGTACGCACTCACCCACTTGTGTGCATTCATTCGCATGCTTGATTTAATTTGGCAAAATAAGAAGTTTACTTAGCATGTAGAATCCTAGGCTTTGTGTGCATATATATGAACTGCATTTGCCTTGCAGGTTTACCTGACCTAGACTGCCCCTAAGTCGGGAGGGTCTTCACCCTCTCGTTAAACCCTGGTTATCCAGGTGGCCCGGAAGCGGTCTGAAACCCTGGTCATCCAGGTGGCCCGAAAGCGGTCTGAAACCCTGGTCATCCAGGTGGCCCATGAGTGGTCTGAAACCCTGGTCATCCAGGTGGCCCACGAGCGGTCTGAAACCTTGGTCATCTAGGTGGCCCATGAGCGGTCTGAAATCCTGGTCATCCAGGTGGCCTATGAGCGGTTTGAAACCTTAGTCATCCAAGTGGCCCGATAGCGGTCTAAAAGCCTTAGGGGGCAAGTATAGCACACACGATGACCTTCTCTTGAGGAGCAACAACGTCAGTCAACGACGGTCGAAGGGAGAAACATTTCTTCTCCAACACTAGCTGCCCAAGTCATCACTTGCACGGCGCCACCGGGCTGGTTAATACAGCGTCGCAGGCTGGGCCAGGATGACTCCTCCGGCCTCCGCCAGCCTGTCTCCAATGAACTTCCCCGCTCCAGCAGTGCTGCCGGATCCGCCGTAGATTCCGCCAGCCACATAATCAATTTGAGACGATGACGAGGAGGGCGTCCCAATTACCCTCTCAGTAACCTCCTCCTCCGTGCGTCTTGAGCGGATGATCACACCCCTTGAGATCTCGGGGTTCATCATCATAACCACAGGGCTTGGCTTCTGAACCGACGATGGCGGCCCCTAGTTGACCTTCTTGGACTCTGCCCGGGAGACCAAAAAGTCCCTCTTAAACTCATTAGGGTTAGCCCGTATGGCCTTGGTTAGCCATGCGTAAGCGGCGCAATCCTCCGCAGACGGCGTACCAGAGTATGCCTCTGGAATCTCGCCCCAGCTCCTCGCAAGAGGCCATTTCTCACCCACCTTCACGAAGAAGAACCGATTTTTTCAGTTCTTCAGCAAGTTGTGAATGGTCGTACTAATTTTTATTTCGGTACGGGGAGTGAGCAATATCCACTCTGCCCCCTGGTTCACTTTGAACACAACCTTAACGCCAGACATCTTGAATTTCTGGCCAAGCTTCCGGGCAAAAATACACAGGGTGCAGAGATACCTCATGACGTTGGCATGAAGATGGGCAATGGGTATTCGCAAAGCCTTCATGATTGATTCCAGCTCCTCCGGCAACGGCAGGCGGAGGCCGCTCCTCAGATGGGCCTCGTAAACGGTGATGTACCCCTCCGGTGGGGCAAAGGCTTTGTCGTCCTTGTCCGGAATCCTCTAGGTCGTCCCCTTGGGGATATTGAACTCAACGCACAGTGCCTTAATATCGTTCTCTCTCAAAACGGAGGAGAAATCCGCAACTGAGGCCATGATCGAGCAAAAGTTAGGTTTTCTTTGGAAAGGTTTGTCTGAGAAACAAGAAGGAAGAAGACGACGGGTTGAAGGCATAAATGATTTCAAAAATATGGAAGGAAAACTTAAGCGCCAAGCATGAAACCCCTCATTAAGGACGTCGTTAGTCCTGCCACATGTCACCTCCCAACTTGACCCAGCAAAAGGACAGATCTCTAGCGCATTAATGTCCAGGATCTCTGCCCAACCAACAGGAGACACGTGTCCCTTTCTGCCCTGTAAATCGGCCAAAAGTTGGTAGAAAACGTTTCCAGAATTGGCTAAGACGGTCAACAATTCTGGTGCTCCGGAATTGACCAGGACGGTCAACAACTCTGGTGCTCCGGAATTGACCAGGACGGTTAACAATTATGGTTCTCCGGAATTGATCAGGACGGTCAACAATTCTGGTTCTCCGAAATTGACCAAGACCATCAACAGTTCCGGTCAAACTCTCCTTCATGCCTATCATGAGACTTCATGAGATCTTTAAAGAAAGCAATAAGGGGCATTCCATTATGAACATACTGGAGGCCAGAAATCTGACCACCAGCATGGGGCTAGTGATGGGTATACTAAAACTGGGCTGGCCCCAAAAAGTCAATGGAGGCCCAAAATGACGGTCAACATTCTAACGGCCCAATTGAAAAACAAGCCCAAAAGCTGAAAAGCCCAGGACGGCCAACGTTGGAGTCTCAAGCAGGCGGTCAACTCAAACGTTGACCATCCACCTTGTGCGCATTTGACCCAAAGAGGCTTTTCTACAGTAATGGGACTGGCTCACTCAAGCCCATGGCCCATCTGGCGGCTAATGGCGAAAATCCTCTATGAGGGCGGCCAACACGCACGCAGACGGTCAACTCTAACGTTGACCGTCCGTGTCTTGCACGTTGGGCCCTGAGAAGCTCTTCTACAGTAACGGGTCGAGTCTGTTTAAGCCCATAAATCATCAAGAGACCAGCAACGATTTTTCGAGGATATTCCACGATCTCAACTGGCACCAAAAAGGACATTGGCAATATTGGCGCCTCACATATAAGGAAGGCGCCAGATTTTCTCCAAATCTTTGCCAGCCCAGACTTTCCAATGGTAACATGCACGGAAGGAAAGCACCCGGTTTGGAAAGTTGTTGGCCGCCTCACAAGGGAACAATCACGATCAGCTTGGCCCCTGGCATCTGCTCCATAAGGCAAGCCAGCCAGGAGATCAGGAAGGCAATCACTCCTTCCAAAGAAGGAGGATCGTCCTCTCAGTTACAAAAGAAACCCTGGATTCACCATCCAAGAGACGCTCTCAATTATGCTTTCTTCAACGCTTCCAACTGCATAAGCCTCCAATTACGCTTTCTGGAAGACGATCGAGTACTCTGAGAAGTCTGCCTTCTCTTCCACCTACACTCTCCAAAAAACCCGAAGGCAACAAGCGAGCCCTGACGGCCGTTTACTGCCTTCCCACCTTCCAGATCTAAGAAGACCTCACGTCTCTCTTACATCTGGATCAAACACTATTTCTCTCTCTCTCTCTCAATTTCAGTTTCTTTCTTACAAAGACTATTTTACTGACTTGAGTATCGGGACATTTTCGGTGGGATAATTTCTCTCCGAACACGTTGCCCTCCTGTTCTGTTTAGTGGTGTACAGGATTTGACTCAGGGAACGGAGCCGGAGCCACGACAAGAGGATCATCCGAATCTGTTCGAAATTCGAATCCAGAGATGCATCATATATATATATATGCACGTAATCATATATACATATATA
>JAODPA010068451.1:0-10208 GCA_025585075.1 Nepenthes mirabilis | reverse complement strand
GATACAAGACTGAAGGAAAGTTGAGATTTAACTCAACTTTTTCCTCTATAAACTTGAATCCTTCATCTTTCTTCCAAAATATTAAAAGAATGTAGGAAAGAAACAGTATAAAATTTTTATTATTCCGAGACGATTTTGGTGAGTACCAACTTTACATGGATCATCCTCCTCCTCCTTTGTTCCAAACATGGGATCTTTATATCAGTTTTTGAAGAAACGTCTGGATCAGATCATTCAGTTTGAAAACCCACTTTGCTCCGTTTTAACCGGTTACCATGAACAGTTCCTCCCACGTGATTTTAACCTGTATAGGTTTACTCATATCCATATGATTTCATGGCCCAATGGGCCATCTTCAGTAGGCTTATACCCATCACTAGCCCCCCATGTTAATGGGTTGGAATTTTTAACCGGCAGCATGTTTTTCTTTGACTAGACACTTAGGTACGCTTTTTTCAACGTTCTTCCACTAATCATATCCATAAGATGATCTTTTCGAATTTATTCATCATTTCATATAGATGTAAGCCTGAATGGATTATGCTAACTGGCTGGTTTGGACTTTAAACCAGAAAAAGAACCTCTATTAGCCGATTTGAATTTTCGGAGCTGAAATTATTTGAAACTGGAAAAATGTCCTTCATCAGCCGACTTTTGAATCGAAACCGGCATTGTCATCTTTACTGCCAATTTGGATTGGAATTGGCTTTTTAACCTTTACAGCATATTGACATTATTGTCTTCATCAGCTGATTTAGATTGAAATCGGCGTAGCTACCGGCCGGTATGAACTGAAATCGGCTGTTCTACCAGCCGGTATGGATTGAAATCAGCATTTCTTTCAGCCGGTTTGAATTAAAATCGGTTGTTTTACCAGTCGGTTATGGATTAAAATCGGCATTTCTTCCGGCCGGTTTGAATTGAAATCGGCTTTGACACTTTCAACTGCCAGTTTGGATTTCTTCAGCCAATTTGAATTGAAATAGGCTTTGACACCTTCAACTGCTGGTTTGGATTTCTTCAGCCGATTTGAATTGAAATTGGCTTTGACAGCTTCAACTGCCGATTTGGATTTCTTCAGCTGATTTGAATTGAAATTGTTACTGCCTTTGTCAGGTCTCCTCGAAAGATGGGCTAAATTATAATACATATCAGCAAGTAATCTATTCGGTCTTGCCACTTGTACGTTACTGCGATGAGCATGTCAGTCAGTCATCATGCTTATGAAACCGTGTAGCCGTTCGGAATCGGTTTCAAATTTTGAAACCAATTATAAATTCGACGCCCTCTCATTCATTCTCGTCGTTTCAAATTTTTCATCTTTTGTTTTCACTATGGCTCCTCGCGTCAAGGCTCTTCGATCGGTCATTTCATCTACTGATATAGACTTGATTTATACTAAGTTCAAAATCTGTAGAGAAATACCTTTCATGGTGCCTTCAAAGAATGATAGGGCTTGCTCCCGTCCTGATGGATATATCACTGTTTACGAAGCTCATTTCAACAGTGGTCTGTGAATTCCTGTTGCCCTAGTGCTCCATCAGATTTTTATAGAACTTGGAGTTCCCATTGCCAGGTTTCATGCCAACGCCATTAGGTATCTTTGCAATCTTTGTATCTTTTTTCGGCTTCGTGGGCTCTTGCTGAATATTTCGACGGTGAAAGTGCTTTTTAAATTTAGTCAAAGTACAGATTTGATTTCTTTGACACCCCGAGAGTTAAATATTAGTGGGGTGATTTACGAGTCAGTTAAAAATTGAAAAGATAGGTTTTTCTTTTTGAAGGCTAGTTTCTATTTGGGTTTTTCTGTTGGTTGGGGCAACATTCTCCCATCTTTTATGGGCAAATTTGAAGATGACAAAGAAGAATTAGCTCGACCATTCGTTGATCTAATTCGGGAGAATCTCGGTTCATTTTGTGACAATGAGCGTCTTTTTTTCTCTAGAAATTTTGACATTGGCCAAGTGAGAGCCTCGATCTGTGGTCACAGAAGTAATCAAACTCCAAGACGCCCTAAAAGCCCAACAACAGAAAATTAAAAGTTCTTCCTCCCAACGTTGAGAGTTCTTAGCTAGTCCTTCTTCTTCTTCTACTGATGCTAGGGTACCAAAATTAGAAAGATTGGTGGGTGTAAGGAAACCAGTAGGAGAAATTGTCATTCCTTCAGCTTCTGGAGCCCCTAGTGTGCAGGTAATTGAGGAGGTGGTGGAACCGGCTCCCAGTGTTCAGATTTCAGAGAGGAATGTTGAATCAGAATCGACTATATTTAGTGGGTTCCTAGCTCTTTCTGAAATTCCTATCGAGCCCAGAATTGAGGATGCTTCAAGAGCTGTAGTGATCGATAATTCCAATCAATTGGACCGTCTTCAGGATCGGACCCAAGAAATGGCTCCTGCTTTTGAGGTATCTTCTGAGAATGCTGTCAATCTTCCCATCGAGTTAGCTGGGATTCTTTACCCAAAAAAAAAAAAAAGACTGGTATAGTGATTGGGGTATGCCCTAGCGTCTTTGATCTAAATCAAAGTCGGCAAAATACTTTGAGATAGATCATAGTTTCTGTACCTTTATTTCACTTTCATTTATAAAATATACTTACTCACCAAAAAAAAAGAGTTAGCTGGAATTCAACCACAACCTGATGCCAACCCATCCCATCTGGAGAAACAAACACATCGTCTAAAAATTCCAACATCTGATCCGGTGGAAATTCATGAGAGGATTCGTCCGAATTGGATGAATACACCTGCCTCTTCTTCTCATCCTAGTCCTGGAGGTCATTCAAATCGTATGTCTACTCCTGTCTCCTCTTCAAGGATTTCCCTGAATGAGGTTGCTTTGAATGCACGCTTTATCCAGGCAAGCTTTAGATAAAACTCTACTTTATTGGAGACGATCTCTGACTGATAGGTTTCTTTCTTATTGGCAGGACGAAAAGCTGAATGATATTCTCAGAATTGGGATTCATCAATGGAGACTTTGGATTGGGCATCTTCAACAAGAGGTCCGGAGTTTGTCTCAAAACTGGATTGATGCAAAAGTGCTAGAAGAAACACGAGTTAAAATGGATGCAGCAATTGTTGAGGCTTAGCAGTAAAAAGACCATTTTTTTAACCTCGAATCTGAATTGCAAAAAACTAAAAATGATCTTCAATCTGCTAAGCTTCACCTGTCAGACCTCGAAAGTGAGTTAGCTTATTTGGGTTCTGAACTACTGACTCGCCTAGACCAGGAGAAGTGGGATTGGCCTTGAATGCTAGATTTCAAGAAGGCATTCATTTATGTCAACAGATAGCCTTGCTGATCGATCCCCAATTTTCAATTGACTTCTTTGACCATAGGAAGAGGGGTGTACAGTGTCGATCCGACTTGAGAGACTTTTTTGATAGAGGTGAACCCTCATCATGTCCTTCTAGTGGCCCCTCGACGTAGATTTATTTTTTTTTAAATTTTTTTGTGTTAACGTATTAATAGAACCTTTGTATGCATAAATTTTTGAATGTTAAGAGTACTTTTCAATGTTTATTTTACTGACCATGGTAGACTGAACATGCTCGTCTTTATATGTCGGAGTCGCCACACGTGTGCTGGATATTCCCCTAAGGTTTTAGTATATTTGACCGCTTGTAGGTCAATCGGAATGGATCCAATATTTTTAATTCAACCGCAAATGGGTCGCTCGGAATAGAACCAAGGTTTTTATTATTTTTAAGACCGCTTATGGGTCCGTAGGCTAGTAGTGATAGACCGCTTAACTTAGGGGCAGCCTAGGTCGATTAGCAACATGCAATGTTATATAAAAAATGTAAATAGTTAAATAAATAATAATGAAAGATTCTTTTTATCAATATCTGCAAGAAACACATATCTTACAATGTACATGTTACCTGCAAGGATTCAAGGTGAAAACTACGGATAGAACTTCTTTAAATGGACAGCATTCCATGTCCTTGGTATCAATTTACCATTTTGGTACGTAGCTTATAAGCGCCATCCCAGAGAATAGTCGAGACAATGAATGGACCTTCCCAATTTAGAGAAAATTTGTTTCTGTTAATCATTTTGCCCGTTGCTTCAACACTCCTCAAGACCAGGTCTCCAATGTCAAACCGACGGGCTTTCACTCTTTTGTTATAATATCAGGCGATTCGTTGTTGGTAGTTAGCAATGCCATTTGGGCCGTTTCTCTTGTCTCTTCAAGCAGATCAAGTTGTTCCTTGATTTTTTGGGCAGTACTAATCGGATCAAAATTCTCAACTCGAAGACTGGGTAACCTGATTTCCACCGGGATGACCGCCTCAGTTCCAAAACATAGGCTGGAAGGTGTTTCTCGTGTAGGCTCTTTCGGTGTCGTTTGGTATGACCATAATACTAATGGTAGTTCATCTACCCAGGAGCCCCAGTGTCTTCCAACTTTATTTTCAATCCATGTAGTAGAGTTCGGTTGGTAACCTCTATTTGTCCATTTGATTGGGGGTAGGCCACTGAGGTATGAACCAGCCGGATGTTCAAATTAGCACAATATCTGGTAAAACGTTTTCCAGTGAATTGAATCCTATTGTCAGTAATTACCACTTCGGGAATTCCAAACCAACAGATAACGTTGTGCTTGACAAACTCGATAGCATTGTGTTCCGTTATCCGGGCCAATGGAGCAGCTTCCACCCATTTGGTAAAATAATCGATACTAACTATGACAAATTTTATTTTTCCGGTTGTCACAGGAAAAGGACATAATATATCGAGCCCTCATTGTGAAAATGGCCAGGGGGCTTGTAGAGATTTCATTTCTGTGGGTGGTTGATGTGTTATGTTGCCATATAATTGGAAGTTCTCGCATTTCTTGACGAATTCCATGGCGTCCTTTTTGATAGTGGGCCAGTAATATCCTTGACGCATTATCTTGAATGTAAGATTTTTGCCTCCTATGTGTGATTCACATATCCCCAGATGTATTTTGCTCAACACATATTCGGCTTCCTCCGGAGTAA
Organism: Nepenthes mirabilis; assembly: GCA_025585075.1. NCBI lineage: Eukaryota > Viridiplantae > Streptophyta > Magnoliopsida > Caryophyllales > Nepenthaceae > Nepenthes > Nepenthes mirabilis. The sequence goes on along the minus strand of JAODPA010068451.1, from coordinate 5,220 downwards.
GACAACGTAAATACGGGATTGAATATCCCCGCCGGTACATTTTCCCATCTACTATAGCATACCACCTGGCCATTTTCTTTATACGTTTTCTGTCTTCCGGGTTCTCTTGTAAAGTTCCTTCGTTAAGGTATCTCCAATAAGGAGACATCCAATTTTTACTAGTAGAAACTTGTAGAATTTCCTATTCAGATTCTTCAATACTTAGAGTGGATAGAATTTCACGCATAATTTTTGAGTATTGCTCAGGATTTTCGGTTGCTGCAGACTTCGCTAGTTGATCGGCCATTCCATTGTCTTCCCTTGAAATATGCACTATTTCTACCTTGTCGAAATGTTTGATCATACCCCTCACCTTAGCATGGTAACTCGCTAAGGGAGGGTTTGTGGCTTCGAAGTTTCCCAGGAGCTGATTAACAATTAATTCAGAGTCACTGTAAATAATTGTACGTTTTTCTGAGCATTCTTTAGCCAATCGAAGTCTAGCTAATAAGGCTTCATATTCTGTAACATTATTAGTTGTTGGGAATGCTAACCTCAATGAATAGTTTATCTCAATTCCTTCAGGAGTCCTCAGGACAACTCCTACTCCATTGCCGAATAGTGTTGATGATCCATCCATATGCAATATCCAAACTGGAGCTGTCTCATTCTCGGGGTCGTTCTCATGGGTACCTTAAATTGGTGTCATAGTTTCAACAACAAAGTCTGCCATGGCCTGACCTTTTATGGCCGATCTTGGTTTAAATTCTATATCAAATTCACTTAACTCGATTGCCCATTTTATCAGCCGCTCGGACATATTAGGCTTCTGTAAGATTGACTTCAAGGATTAATCAGTTAGCAGAATTATTTTATGCGCCTGGAAGTAGGACGTAGCTTTCTAGCTGAATAAACGAGAGCCAAGGCAATCTTTCCTGAATGCGTATAACGAATCTCCGCACCGACTTAAGTCTTGCTTACATAGTAGATCGGCCATTGAACATTTAATTCTTGTTGAATTAAGACCGAACTGAGCGCTACAGATGAAACCGCCAGGTACAAGAAGAATTCTTCTCCTCGTTTTAGTGATGCCAATAAGGGAGGGCTAGACAAATATTCTCTTAGTTCCTGGAAAGCATATTGGCAATCGGATGACCAGATAAAGTCGTTTGTCTTAATTCTCCTTAAGGCCTTGAAGAAAGGTAAATATTTTTCTGTCAATTTAGATAGGAATCGGGAGAGCGATGCTAATCTTTCAGTGAGCCTTTGAACGTCTTTTACTGTTCGTGGCGGGCTTATATCTATTATTGCCTTTATCTTTTCTGGGTTGGCTTCAATTCCTCATCTAGAAACGATGAAGCCTAGAAATTTGTTGGAGGACACCCCAAAAGCGCATTTGGTTTGATTTAATTTCATATGGTACTTTCGGAGCACCACAAAAGCTTCATTAAGATCGCCAATATGATCTTTCATGGCCTTTCTTTTCACAAGAATATCGTCCACATACGCTTCCATATTTCGGTAGATCTGAGCTTCAAACATTTTATTCATGAGTTGTTGGTATATGGCTACAGCGTTTATAACTTTGTAGCAGTAGGTTCCTTGGTTGATCACGAAAGAGGTATGCTCCTCATTTTCTGGATTCATTTGGATTTGGTTGTAGCTTGAGAAAGCATCCATAAAACTCAACAATTCGTGTCCGGATGTTGAATCCACTAGCAATTGAAGCCATAAAACTTTTACAGTTGGCACGCTTTGTTTACGTTAGTAAAATCGACGCACATTCGTCATTTTTTGTTGCTTTTCTTTACTAGGACCACGTTGGAAAGCCAACTAGGATATTGAACTTCTCGTACAAAACCGGTGTCCAATAGCTTTTTTACTTCTTCTTAGATAGCGATGCATTTTTCAAAAGAGTGATTCCTTCATTTTTGCCTAATCGGTTTATGATTGGGATCCATGCATAACTTGTGCACCATCATATCAGTTGAGATCCCTGGCAATCGGTGGGTGACCAAGCAAATATATCCGAGTTTTTTTAAGGAAAGCTATCAATTGATCGCGTCTAGGTTCGGAGAGTGAAGCCCCAATTTGTATGTATTTTTCTAGATCACAGGGTATGACGGAACAGATTTTTTTTTTTGCACTCCGCCAGCGACCTCCCGAAACTGACACCAAAGTTCGGTGGTCCGGTCCGGGTCGATCGTGCCTTCCAATCATAGGATCACAGATGTCATCTAGGACTTATACACTCTAAACATATAGCGCAAGTCAATCTAATATCCTGCTAAAGCATTCATATTCATTCCCATAAAATTCATTCCTAATTATATAGCCATAAACGTCTAATTGCAAAAGTTCATCGATTTTAGTAGATCATTACATTAAATGCTTCTTTTGTGGCAGTCTTCCAAAAGGTATGCTTCTGAATCATTACAATCCTTCAGATAGGCTCTAGTCACTCCGTCTCGTCAGGCTCGAGCTCTAAAATTTTATCTGAATGGAAAAAAACAGAAAACAGTGAGCCGGAGCTCAACAAGGTACATGCAGATTTTCCATAAAATATTTGCGCTGTCAATAGTTATAGATACATATACAAGATATCATTCGGCCGGAATCTTACAAAACTCTAAAACAGTCAATGCAGGTAATCATGCAACATAAATATCATAGGGTAACAATTGGCTGGACTATACAAAAGTCGATTAGAAAGTCGGAACAGTTAATATTAGAACATAAAACAATGCCGATTACAGTATAGAAATCCTCTTTTATTTATTGGTAAGGTTTCTGCTTAGCGGAAAGGGACTTTAATCGAGGATAGATTGTGCACATCTCCTCACAATCACGGCAATACCTCCTTGCACAAAGCCCCAGGACGGCTCTCACTTCCTCCTTGTAGAAAGCCCCGATGACGGCTATCACTACATCCTTGTACAAAGCCCCGAGGACGGCTCTCACTTTCGTTATCCTCGATTATCACCATAAAGTCTTAAGGTATGCTGGAGAACCTTATCTCCCAATGCTAAGGTCCGAACTTATTTATTATGTCAAAAGGCCGGTTCACATATATTGTTTGTTCTTATTCCGGACGGCCATACCACAAGCCGGTTTCAAACTTTCATTACAAATGCCGGTTTCAAATTAATATGCAAGGCTGGTTTCAAATTAATAAGCAAGGCCGGTTTTGATTTTAGATTTTCAGTCTGTATTACAAATGCCAGTTTTAAAATTACATGCAAGGCCGGTTTCAATATATCATTCTTTACTTCACAGCCGATTTCAAGTTACGTTTCAAATGCCGGTTTCAAATTAATATGCAAAGCCAGTGTCGAATTAACATGCACGGCCAGTTTCAATATTTAATGCTTTACTTCACTGCCGATTTTAAGTTACGTTTCAAATGCCGGTTTCAGATTAATATGTAAGGCATGTTTCAAATTAATATTATAAAGCCGGTTTCAGTTATTTTACAAATCTAGGCCGATTTCAAATTCGGGTAATGCAAGTGTCATACAAGCCGGTCTACTTTTTTATTTTCATATACTCCAGTTTAAACATGAGTTTAGCATAAAGCAGAGGACGGAAGGTAGAAAGCATGAATTCAAACCAGAATACAGCTTATCAAACAGTAATTAAAACGACATGCATATAAATCGAAAGGAAAAACTTGTAGTTTTTAAAGCTAGAACTTTGGGGACGGAAGTATATTTGCAAAGCATGAACTTAAAAAAATTGTGGCACACTTGCAAACGAACTTAAAAGGAGTGATCGTCTGAAGTACACTTGCAATATTCTGAAATTAAAAACAGAGTATACACTTGCCAGATAGTTGTCCGCCCACTCCCACAGACTTGAAGCTTCTCCCCTTCTCTACTCCCTACTATTCCTTCTGGCACTCATGCTTGCTTCTTTGACCAAAGCTAAGTATATATAGAGGAGCGGTTAGGTGGAATAAGTGGGGGTAAGTTACCTACTAGGTACTTCTTCTCAGTGGTTAGGTAGGAGTAAGTAGTTTAGGTTACTCACTTTGGTACTTCTTTTCAGACGGTCAACGGGGTGGTTCACTTTATTTAGTTAGAGTCTAGTTGGGTTCTAACTAATCAGCAAAGTTGGTCATCGTATTTAGTTGCCCTTAGTTTATTCCGGTCAACTCTTTGGTCAATACTTCATATTCTAATCAGACATCTTTCACTCAGGGTCGGCCAACGTTTCACTTCTTTTATTCAAGACCGGTCAACCTTTCTCAAAACCGGTCAACTCTTTAGTCGGTCAACATCTTGACACTGGTCAACATCTTGACATTGGTCATAGATACGGTCAACATCACAAATTTCAGTCAACCTTTACTCAAAGCCGGTCAACATTCTAAAAGCCGTTCAACCTTACAAATTTCGGTCAACTGTTTCTTGTCATTTATTCCGGACTTCAGGCAGTCCGGCGTTTTGTGGCACAAGCTACTCCGGTTTTAAGTTGCATAAGGCCATTCCGGCATTGAAAGGTATAAGGCCACTCTGGCCCCTGGATTTCATTTTTGACATTTTTACTCTAGATTTCAACCTTCTTCCGGTTTTTAAGTTGAAAACAAAAATATACTCTTGGTTTTAGTATTTTATTCTGATTTTAAGCTCTTTTTTTGATTTCGGGATCTCATAATTCTCCCCTAATTAAAAAATTTCGTTCTCGAAATTTAGATGGGGTTACATACCTTAAACAAACAAGTGAGGATACTTGCTTCGAATTTCTTCTTCTCGTTCCCAGGTAGCTTCTTCAGGCGAGTGATTCCTCCACAACACCTTTACTAGAGGAACCGTCTTCGTACGCAGCCTTTACTCCTTTCGGTCGAGAATTTATCGTGGCTCCTTGACATAGAATAGATCCTTATGGATTTCCAAGGGTTCGAGTTCGGTCATGTGAGTAGGGTCATAAACATACTTCCGGAGCATGGATAAATAAAACACGTCATGCACTTCCGTCAAACTTGGCGGTAGTACTAATCTGTATGCCTGTGACAACCCGACTTTTATTACCAACAAAAGCCGTCGTCAATTTCCAAAGTCCTTACAAATAGATAAAAGATATAAAGGTGAACATAAAAATTTTTCTTCTCTTTTCTTCATTCAAACCTGAGATGCATTCTAAAGATTTATAATTTCACAAATCCCAAAGTATCACGGAAACATTCTAACAATCATAAGCAGCGGAATCAATATTACAAGTTTCTTTAAAACAAAATAAACA
>JAODPA010068450.1:0-10209 GCA_025585075.1 Nepenthes mirabilis | reverse complement strand
AAATCTATAAAATTAGTTAATCAAATAAAAAATAAATTATCATTACTGATGCGTACCTGGATCTGATTTCGAACAGTATTGAATTCGGATAGTTGATTTGATCCGACTCCATTCGTTGAGTCTGAATCCTACATACCACTACAAGAAACGAGAGGTCAGGTGCCGGCGGGAGGTTGTCCGACTGAAAATATTTTGACGCCCAAGTCAGTAACAAGGCTACAAACTTGGGTAGGTGAACTGGAAAGCAAAAGAGAGAAAGAGAAAATGAGTTTGTCTAGAGTGTTAGCTTGTAGAAGCAGAGATGATCCCGTAGCTCGTTGAGAGTGTGAGTCTCGAAAGCGTGGAGGTTTTGGAGGACAATTCTCAGAGAGCGGGAGAAGACTCTACAATCTGGAGGCTCCGAATGGGATTGGAAGGTGAATGCTTTTAGAGAGAGAGAGTTTTTGCTCAAGCATTGTATGCGTTCGTAGCTTAGATTGTATTAGAAAATCTCTGTTGTCTTAGAAAGCGTGTGTTCTCTTAGAAGCGTGTTCTAAAAGTGTATCCTTTTCAGAGTGGAGACTTTGGGTTTATATAGATGGTGGGAGAGCCACCTTCCTTGGCCTGGCGCTGGGTGGCCTTCTCTGAGTTGGTGGGCGTGATTTGATGGATCGTTTTCTTTCTAAACAGTGTAATGGATATCCAGATTATCTGCTTTCCTTTCATGTTGTTGTGACCGTTAGACTCTGTCGTTGGCGCTGAATCTGTTGCTGCTTTTTTAGAGAAGATCAACTTTTAGGAAAGCGTGTAATAATGGAAATGATCGTTACTTTTTGTGTACTAGATCTCCTGTCAGATTGGGCTTGGCCCGTATTAGGTTTACTGTCTCTCACGACCTGCTGCTACAGTACTTCCGATCAACAGAAGGGTTGACCGTCTTGAAGGAGCGCTCTTGGCCGATTGTTGTGTGCCGGGCGGTCAACGTATTAGCGTTCACCGTCTAATACGCGTTGGGCCTTTCTGAATTTTGCGCTGCTTTTTTATTGGGCCTGTCAGTTATGGACCTACCCATCACTAGCCCCCCATACTGGTGGTCAGGATTTCGATATCCAGCATGTTTATGATGGGACATGCTTAATTCTGCTGGCGAAATTGTTACCCGTCTGAAGAGGTGCCTTAAGAGCTTTCAAAATGTTGACCGAATTTGTTGACCGTTCTTGGCAAGCTTCCAGACAATTTGGAGAAGGAAACGTTGGTCTTTAGCTGGCGTGTCGGAAAAGCAGGCCACGTGTCTTCACGCGGTACATTCAAGATCCTGGCATTTAATGAGCCAGATCACTCGATTCGAAAGCGGCCTTCTAGGGAAATGTCATGTGGTGGAAATGATGGCGCAGGTTTTCGAGACGGTGTGGGGCTCACATGGGTTTTTAAACCGCCAGATTGCTCCGTTTTGAATTCCTTGTGCCATCTTTGCTTCTTTATCTTCCGTATTTCGTTCTTTGAAGAAGAAAAAACAAACCCTAGACTTGACCATGTCTTCCGTTGTAGACATCGCCTCTATTATGAGAGAAACTGACGTGAAGGTCCTTTATGTGAAGTTTAACATTCCACAGGAGATTGCATTTCGTATTCTAGAGCAGGACGATCAAGCCTTTCTGCCGCCCGAGGGCTTCGTGACCATTTATGAGGTCCATATGAGGAGTGGGCTCCGCCTCCTAGTTCCTGATGAACTGATGTCGATCTTCCAGGCGCTCCAGGCTTCCATCGCCCAATTTTACGCCAACGCCATTAGATACTTGTGCTCTCTCTGTATTTTTCTTCGTCAACATCGAGATTGTTGATGATGTCGATGGTAAGGGTGGCCTTTAAGATCAACCAGGGAGCGGAGTAGATCTCTCTGGCTCCCCGTAGCGGTATTAATATTAGCACTGCTATTTATGATTCCCTCAAGAACTGAAGAACCAGTTCTTTTTCATTAACGTGGGGGAGTCTTGGCCCTTGCCTAAAGAGTGGGGCGAAGTGTCGGAGGTGTACACGGGGGCGCCTCCGGAGATGGAATCCATGGATTGGTAGGCTGAGCTGACAGCGAAGAACCTGACGGACTTCCGGAGACAGCATTTGGTCTCTTGTGCGGAGGCGAAGAAGAGGAAGAAGATTGGGGGCCTCCGTCTTCGATCCAAAAATTGAGGATTCCGCCGTTGGAGGTTTTGGAGAGAAAGAAGAGGAAGAAAGGCAACATTATTGGTCCCCGCCTTACTGATGTGAGTCCTTCCAGCCCAAGGAAAAAGAGGGCGGCCTAAGTGGCGCCTTCTTCGTCATCCTCTGGGCCTAACTACATTTTTGCGTGACGTTTTGAGGGCGTTGGTGCCGCGTCTAGGGTTGAAAAAGAGGTGGCCATTGAGGCTCATAAGGCCAAGCTGAGCGGCGGCGTGGTCCTGGCGTAGCCTATGCCGTCTAAGCCGACTCAGGAGCTACCCATTGAGGCGCCTAAACCGCAGGAGCCGTCAGTTGGATGTCCCGTTGTGGTAATTCTAGAGGAGCAGCAGGAACAAATTTTGGAGTTTCCTGCTATTTCCGAAGAGCCAACCAGGAGGGAGGGCTCTCTAGAGGATCCCACGGCAGAGTTCATGGCTAAGGTTGTTGCCAGCTCCGTCGACGTGGACCTCCTCATTGGTTCATCGCCGATTGCGTCAGAATTGGGTGCGAGGCCAGAAAGACCGACGCGGAGAATCTGGGAAGTGGTAAACATCAGTCGGTGTATTGTGCGGCTGATTGATCTTGACTTTCCCGTTGATCTGATTAATTTATTGAACCAGTCAGCTCAGCGCCAAGACAACCTTGTAGGAGAGCCTCGAGACACGCAAAGGCCCCTGCCGCCCTCATAGCTCTTGTGATTGTATTTGTATATTTTTTTTAAAATTTGATGATGTATCTCTTGATCCAACAATAATACAAGTAGCCCTGTGTTTGTCACATGCTTCTACCTTTATACTTTGCTTCTTTGGCATTCTTGGCGGTCAACTGAGCAGAGTGAGTTTCTAATTAGTCGCCAGTTTTGTTTTTGGAGCGTTAAAGTTGTCTTTTAGGTTGTTGTGTATGTTAAGTTGGCTTAGAATTCGCCATGAGTAAATCTTGGCGGCGCTGCTCAGGTGAAGACTTGGGCGGCCTACTTTGGTGGAGCGTTTTGCTCCAGTCGACCATTGTTGGCTGATCACGCTATCTCCTTATGAAGGAGGCCACCGCGTGCTGTGTTAGCCCCCTAGGATTTTTTTTGACCGCTAACGGGCTACTTGGATAATCAAGATTTAGTTATGACCTCTCACGGGTTGCCTGGATGACCAGAGTTTAAATAAGACTGCTCATGAGCTGCCTGGATGACCAGAGCTTAACTACGACCACTCATGGGCTGCCTGAATGACCAGGGTTTAGTAATAAGAGGGTGAAGGCCCTCCCAACTTAGGGGTAGTTTAGGTCGATTTGAACCTACAATGAAAACCATACATATATATATGCATATACAGTATGCTAAGGAAACACTTATTTTACTTAATCAAGCCGTGCACACAAATGCAAGACATACAATTTTGCAAGGCACATACCTGGGTCCCTATTGGTAGTAGCGTTTGAGGTGGATCGCGTTCCACGTCCGCAGGACCAACTTTTCGTCATGGTTTCGGAGTTTGTATGCCCTATTTTGTAGGACGACGGAGACTAGAAAAGGCCATTCCCAATTGGGGGAGAGCTTGTTTCGGCTGGCCACATTTCTTGTGGCCTCGATGCTCTGTAAGACCAAGTCTCCAACATCAAATTGCCTCGCTTTTACCTGTTTGTTGTAATAGCGGGCGACCCGATGCTGGTAGGCTACGGTCTGTATTCTAAAGACATCACGGGCTTCTTCTAACAAGTTTAGGTGTTCTCAAATTTTTTGGGAGTTAACCTGTAGGTCGAAGAATTTCACCCTGAGACTTGGAAGCCCGATTTTGACCGAGAGCACTGTTTTAGCCCCGTAGCAGAGGTTGAAGGGCGTTTCGCGCGTTGGTTCCTTCGGAGTTGTTCGGTAAGACCAAAGGACTATTGAAGAGCCCCTTGCGTCCCCCAACTTGGTCTTAAGCCCGTAGAGTAGCGTTCGATTTGTGACCTCCACTTGTCCATTCGCTTGGGGTTATGCCATCGAAGTGTGGATCAGCCTAATCTTAAAGCTGGTGCAATACTTAGTGAAGCGTTTTCCTGAGAATTGAGTTTCGTTATCAGTCACAATGACCTCTAGAGCTCCAAACCTATTGATGATGTTCTGGTGGACGAACTTAAGTGCATTGTGCTCAGTGATTTTGGCCAGTGGGACGGCTTCGACCCACTTTGTGAAGTAGTCAATGCCCGCTATAATAAACGTTTTTTACCCGGTTGCAATGGAAAATGGGTCAAGGATGTCAAGCCCCGATTGTGCGAAGGGCCGCGGCACCTGAAGGGATTTCAGCTCTACGGGCGGCTGGTGGCGAAGGTTGCCGTGAAACTGGTAGCTTTCGCACCTTTTTACGAACTCGAGTGCATCCTTATTCATCAAGGGCCAATAGTAGCCCTGCCACATGATTTTAAATGCTAAGTTCTTTCCGCCCACGTGCGATCCGTAAATCTCAAGGTGCACTTCACTCAAGATGTAGTCCGCCTCTTCTGGGGTTAGGCAACGGAGGTACGAAGTCGAGTAGCTGCGGTGATATAGCCGCCCATCGACTATAGTGTGCCAACCAGCGGTTTTCTTTATCCGCCTGGCTTCTTCTGCGTCTTCCAATAATGTTTCGCTCGCTAGATATCTTAGGTAGGGTGTTATCCAGTTCTCAATTTCGGAGACCTGCATCGCCTCCTGTCCCTCTATACTGGGTGAGTTCAGGATCTTTCTCATATTGCTCGAGTACTGTTCTGGATTCTTTGCCACTGCAGCTCTCGCCAGCTGATCGGCCTTTCAATTTTCAGTTATAGGAACATGGACCAAGGTGAGATTATCGAAGTTGCGGAAGGCCTCCTTTGCTTTGGCCAAGTATTTGTCTATATGCGGGTTGTTCGCCTCGGAGTTCCCATTAATTTTGTTGACGATACGATTGGAGTCGCTGAAAATAGTCAGCCTTTTGGCTGAGCACTCCTTTACTAATCTTAACCCAACTAGTAGGATTTTGTATTCGGCGACATTGTTGGTAGCCGAAAAGTCGAGTTTAAGGGAGTATTTTACCTCAAACTCGCCAGAAATTGTGAGGACAACTGCTGCTCCACTGCCCGTGTCAGTGGATGACCCATCTTCGTGGAGCATCCACTCCGGAGTCTTCAGGCGCTGTTCCACGTTCTTTGAGGGCTGTTCTTTGAGGATTGGGGTCGTGATTTTAATAATGAAGTCAGCCAGAACCTGCGTCTTTATGGTTGGCTTGGGCCTGAATTTAATGTCAAACTTGCCCAACTCGATAGCTACTTTACAAACCGTCCAGAAATATTGGATTTCTGGAGTATGCTCTTTAGAGGCTGGTTAGTGAGAACTACGATACGGTGCGCCTGAAAGTGGGGCCTCAGTTTTCACACAGAGAATATCAGAGCTAAGGTCAGCTTTTTCGTGCACGGATAGCACATCTCTGGGCCGGTCAATATTTTGCTCACATAGTTGACCGGTCGTTGGGTATCAGAGTCCTAGCTAATGAGGACTAAGTCGATGAACACCTCCGATACTGCCAAGTAGAGATACAGCTCTTCGCCGACCTTGGGTGATGTTAGTAATGGCAGGCTAGCCAGGTACCGCTTCAACTCATCGAAGGCTACCTTGCAATCCGCCGTCCATTGGAAACCGTTCGATTTTATTCCGCTCAGCGCCTTAAAGAATGTCTGATACTTGTCGCCAGATTTCGCTAGGAAGTGGGACAAGGCTGCCAATCGTCCAGTTAGTCACTGGACATCTTTGACGCTTCGTGGGGGAGCCATGTCCGCAAGGGCCTTGATCTTCTCTGGGTTTGCTTCGATCCCTCGTTGAGAGATAATGAAATCCAAAAATTTTTTGGAGGCCACCCCGAAGACACACTTAGTTGGATTCAGTTTCATTTGGTGCTCGCGGAGCACCTCAAAGGACTCCGCCAGATAGTTGATATGGTCGCCCATAACTTTGCTCTTGACGAGCATGTTGTCAACATAGACTTTCATATTACGGCCGATCTATTTTTTGAACATTTTGTTCATCAGTTGCTAGTAGGTAGCTCCCGTGTTCTTTAGTCCAAAAGACATCACTTTAGAGCAATAGGTCCCCTGGTCTATTATGAACGAGGTGTGATCCTCGTCCTCCGAACTCATCCGGATCTGGTTGTAGCTTGAGTAGACGTCCATGAAGCTCAAGAGCTTATGCCTGGATGTTGAGTCCTCCAGCAGGTTTATTTTGGGTAAAGAAAAGCTATCTTTTGGACAGACTTTGTTAACGTCGGTGAAATCGACGCACATTCTCTACTTCCCGTTGCTCTTCTTTACCAAGACGACGTTGGAGAGCCAATCAGGGTATTGAATCTCCTTGATGAATCCGGCCTCCAACAGTTTCTTTAGTTCTTCCCGGATGACAATTAGCTTCTCTACTGAGTGGTTTCTCCGCTTCTGCTTGACAGATTTTTGATCCGGATCGAGGCCTAACTTGTGGACCATTACTCGGTCTAGAATCCCAAGCATGTCAGCGGGAGTCCATGCGAAGATGTCAGCATTCCGTCGCATGAATGTGATCAGTTCTTCGCATAGTGTGCCAATGAGAGAGCCGTCGATTCGTACGCGCATTTCTAGATTGTCCAGATTCAATGGGACTAAGTCGGTTGCTTCACCAGACTGCGCTTGCTGGAAGGTTGCCTCGTCTTGATGGTTAAGTTCTCCCATTGTTTTTGTGCTGTCGTTAGGAGCGATTTGGGACATATAACATGTCTGCCCAGTGACTTTGTCACCCAGTACTTCGCCCACACCGTATGGCATTGGGAATTTTATTTTAAGGTGTGGTATTAAAGTGACAGCCCCAAACACGGTTAGGCATGGCTGGCCTAGCATTGCATTGTACACAGAGGGCAAGTCGACTACCAAGAAGGTGAGTGTACGACTTGCCATTCTCGGGTATGTTTTCAGGGTGACTTCAAGTCTGATCGTCCCTTAAACGGGCACTGGTCCATTGTCAAGGCTATACAATGGGCCTTTTGCAGATTTTAGTTGACTATTTTTCAATCGAAATTTTAAAAATGTATCGAGATAAAGCAAATCACGTGCACTTCCATTATCAATAAATACACGTTTCATCTGGTAGTCGACGCTACCATCAGAAATGAGTGCTGATATTACGAGAGGGTCTACATGGGGGGAAACTACATGTGTCAATTCATCGTCACTAAAACTAATGACGTTGTTAGTTGTGTGCTGCTTCTTCCTCCCTGCATGCTGGTCCCTGTTGTCCGCTGGAGTCTTGGTGATTATGTTGACCATTCCTGCCGCGACCCAGTTCCGTGGTGGAGAGGTCCCCGATCCTTCTTCGCCCGCATTGCTAGAGCTTTGACCAGGGCCTTTGACGAACCTAGCGAGGCAGCCCCTTCTGATTTGCTCCTCAATCTCCCTCTGAAGAGTCTTGCAGTCCTCCGTGGAGTGCCCGAAAAATCGATAGAAATCGCAGTACTTGACTGGATTTTCTCCCTCTGCCTTCTTAAGTGGTGTTGGCCGCTTAAGGAACTTCTCCCCACGGATTTGCCTGAGGACGTTTGAGTGCGTATCAGTTAAGGGTGTTAGGCTGATGGGTCTGTGGTCTTTGCGCTCTGATGGCCCAGTCTTGTGGCGCTTTTGGTGGGAGTAATTCCCATCGTTGTGCTTCTTCTTTCCTTCAGGTGGAAAAAAGTGAGGCTATTCAGGCCGATTAGGACGTTTCGCCTCATTAGCCTCCTCTACTGTCGCATAGGCCCTGGTGATGGCCTCCGCTTCCCGAAAGGTCTGCGGATTTTTATGCGCCAGTTGCCTAAAGAACTCCCCATGCGCCAGTGCCGAAATGAAATTTCCCAGTTTCATTTCCTCCGTGAGTCAGGGGATCCGCCTAACTTCTACCACGAAGCGATCTAGAAACTTTCGTGGGTTCTCTCCATGCTTTTGCTTGATATGCGACAGATGCCATGGCTGTTTTTTCTCATTGCGGCTAGAGGCGTATTGAGACAAAAAAAGATCTACAAGCTCCTGGAAGCTTTGGACCGAGTCTGAAGGGAGATGATGGAACCAGATGCGTGCGTCCCCTTTTAGGGTGAGGGGTAAGTAGCGACACATGGCTGTGTCGTCCAGCCCCTGTAGACCCAGATGGGTGCGGAAGTGGGCGAGATGGTTGACAGGGTCTGTGCTCCCATCGTAAGAGTTAGGGGCTGGCATCTTGAATTTCACCAGCATAGGATGGTTCAAGATCTCCGTCATGAAGAGAGATTTGTCGATGTTGACGGTGTGTTCGTCGTCTTTGAAGACGCGGTTCCATATCATCTCCAGCCTTGGGTCTACTGGAGCAGCGTTAGCAGATCTCTTGGAGTTGAGATATGCTCTCAACTCCGTTCTTTTTTGGGCTGGTCCATCAGCAGGACGACTGCTGCCTCTGGATGATCTCGCAGCTCGGGAGGCTCCCTCCTAAGCCTGGGGCCTAAACTCCGCTCGAGAGTATCTAGGATTCTTCCGTTCTAAACTCTCATCCGAAGTTGCGCTGGTTTCTCGCTCCTTACGCCTTAAACGACTTTGGGCGTGTGAGGATATGGGCGCAGGAGCGCTAGTCAGTCTTTTGGTTCGTTGGGCCGAAACTTTCTTTCTTTGGCCTCCTCTTCTGGATGCCGGTGCTGGGCCACCGCTGGCGCAGCCCCCAACTGTGCTTGCTCTTGGCGGACGCAAAGTATCTGGAGCATTCTGTCCGTATTGTGCATGTGCTCCTCCAGGTTTTGGAAAAAGGATGCCGGGATTCCACCGGCTACCCCGTTGACCACTGCGCCAATGGCGTGGTCCTGGTTTGGTGAGATTACGTCTCGAGCTAGTTCGCTTGCTTACACCATTGTGGTCACCATTCAGTTCAAGAATGTTGATCAAAGAGTTTTTTCAAAAAATGCAGTTGACTTTTTGTAAGCGGTTTCCATAGACTGCGCCAAGGATGAGTACCTGGATCTGATTTCGAACAGTTTCGGATTCGAGTGGTTGATTTGATCCGATTCTATTCGTTGAGTCTGAATCTTGCACAACACTATAGAAAACGAGAGGTCAGGTGCCGGCGGGAGATTATCCCACCGAAAATATTCCGACGCTCAAGTCAGTAACAAGTCTACAAACTTGGGTAGGTGAATTGGTAAGCAAAAGAGAGAAAGAGAAAATGAGTTTGTCTGAAGTGTTGGCCTGTAGAAGTAGAGATAATTCTATAGATCGTTTAGAGTGTGAGTTCCAACTCGCTGTTCACAGAGAACGAGTGGAAGCTGTGCCTCGAAAGCGTGGAAGTTTTGGAGGACGGTTCTCAAAGAGCGGGAGAAGACTCTGCAATCCGGAGGCTCCGAATGGGATTGGAAGGTGAACGCTTTTAGAGAGAGAGAGAGAGTTTTGCTCAAGCACTGTATGCTTTCGTAGCTTAGATTGTATTAGAAAGTCTCTATTGTCTTAGAAAGCGTGTGTTTTTTTAGAATCGTGTTCTAAAAGCGTATCCTTTTCAGAGTGGAGACTCTGGGTTTATATAGATGGTGGGAGAGCCACCTTCCTTGGCCTGGTGTTGGGAGGCCTTCTCTGAGTTGGTGGGCGTAATTTGATGGATCGTTTTCTTTCTGAACAGTGTAACGAATCTCCAAATTATCTGCTTTCCTTTCATGTTCTTGTGACCGTTAGACTCTGTCATTAGCGTTGAATCCGTTGTTGCCTTTTTAGAGTAGATCAGCTTTTAGGAAAGCGTGTAATTATGGAAAGAATCGTTACTTTTCGTGTTCGAGATCGCCTGTCAAATTGGGCTTGGCCCGTATTAGGTATACTGTCTCTCACGGCCTACTTCTACAGTACTTCCGGTCAATAGAAGTGTTGACCGTCTTAAAGGAGCGCTTTTGGTTTTTTGTTGTGCACCGGGCGGTCAACGCGTTAGCGTTGACTGTCTAACCCGTGTTGGGCCTTTCTGGATTTTGGGCCGCTTTCTTATTGGGACTGCCAGTTATGAGCCTACGCATGAATTACACATCTATTTATGAATTTCTGAAAAAAAATATAATG
>JAODPA010068449.1:0-10209 GCA_025585075.1 Nepenthes mirabilis | reverse complement strand
CTCCTCTTCAAAAATTTAAAAAAATAAAAAAATAAAAACCAAAACAAAATATAAAAAGTGATAGAAATGTCTTATATAGCAGATTCATGCTCATGCAACCATTAGACCCAAATCAAGCATAAAAGCTATTTTAGCTTGCGTATAAGCGCCTATCAAGCATGCATCATACACGAATATATTAGAACAAACTTATACATTAATTAGATATAAGAATATTGTTTCAAACACATTGATGTACGACATTGTCAACCTTCAGACGCCGCTCATACTTACACCAATTATAATATGTTGCGTCCTTGAATCCTTACCTTGACCAGGACGAGGATCCAACGGCAATACCAAAAGTTCGCTTGTGCAAAAAGCGAAGATAGAGTACGAGGACTAGAAATGAGTAATGTAACGAGGACTAAATCTAGGTGAGGGGACAAGGACCAGTACATGAGTGTTTTTACATGAAAAATCTTCTCTTTGAATGAGAAGAAAAAATCACGGGATTTTAGTCTGAGAAATGCTTCCACTATATTGTGTTTGAGTACAGGGATTTATAACATACACTTAGGTGTGACAGGTTAAGGACTGTGTATGGGAACTCGAAGAGTTACTCTTACTACACAAACCCTTTGTTTCTCTCTCTGGTTTTCTTTCTTTTCTCTCTTTCTATGTTGAAGGCAACGAGAGCTAATATGAGGATTATTTGTTTGGTAAATAGTTAAGGTATTTATAGTGGTTGAACTTCCCGTGAGATCTGTCCACATGGCGTTGGCGCATGCCAGGAGCCCTGCCACCAACTCTACAAGCTCCTCTTGTCCCGTCAGGCAGGTTGCGTGCACGGCTGCTCCATGTGACGTCCGCTCTGTTAGCCGCATGCTGTGCAGATTATCATTCCCTTTGCAGTCTGATTGACCTGCCACCAAATACTTCACACGTGGACCCTACAAGCCAGGCGGCGCCCAAGATCCATTATGGGCCCGCAACCCATAGTGACTTTCAGGCCAACTGCATTCCATAAGCCGGTCCATGCGCCTAAGCTCCCTCAACCTTCATGGCTTCTAAGCCCATTTCCTGGAAAATGGATCTTCAACGTGAGTCTTGGGTACTCGTACCCTACACTAGCCCCCATGCTTGGGTCGACTTGCAGTCGCAGCCTGGCATGTCCATTTTAGGTCCGGGGTCCATTTTGTCCCATTTCCAGTGTCATGTCTTGTCTAAACTTTATGATATCGCGCCTTCCTTAGGTCATCTAATGTCTCGCCTTCCCCTGGCCATTTGACGTCGCGCCTTCCCCATGCAATCGTCCAGACTTTTTCAGATGCTGCATTGACTAGTCATCCTGATGGGTCAACCTTTTACACCTAAGCTCGCATGGGAACTATGGATTTTCTTTTCTCATAATTGATGACTACTGAAAAATGCACCTGAGTAAGTGTGGGTAGGGCACCAACATGCCTATAAATAGGAGGGTTCTTGGGCTAGTGTGGTTCATCTCTTAGCTGGTTTCAGAGTAACGATGCAAAGGCCTTACCTCACTCTACTTCCAATGGAAACCCGCAAAGGAATTGGGTGAACTAGCTGGAGATTTGAAACTTCTAATGAAAATTGTCCTCACGCCTCTATCATGAGCGATTTCTCACACTAGTGAGGGTGGCTTGGCCACTTTACTATCGTCGTATGCCTTCCTCCAAGTTGTGGTGATCTCCCGTGTGGCGGAGGATCGTGGATGAGCCTTGACAGGGAACTTTGTCTCTAGCGTGGCGCTTCGTCCATGGCCTCCGCTTTACTTGAATATCACACATATTGTTTGGAGGGAAGGCAAAGGATGAAGTCCCTGTAGGGGGAGTGCATGCCCCTTGCTTCCCCTCCGAAGCTCCTCCTATGAGTGTTGGTTTTGCTTCCGTGGTTAATATTGGGCTCGGTCCGCAGGAGCTGGCCAATACCAATGGCTCCGGTGCTCTGGTGCTTGGGCTTGTTGGGTTACCGTTGGTGGATCTGGGGGGATCCCGTGTGGATCTACTTCCTGAGCACCCTTACAATGCCCTAAGTATCCAGGGCAACCGTTTCGGGGTTTATACCGCATGCAATTTCATCCCTTTCCTTACACTTTTGCTGTCGCAAGTCGTATACTTTGTAAATGAACTTTAATTAATAAAAGCAGTAGTCATTGTCATCATTCTTGCCGCCTGTTTGCATGAATTTTTTTTTTTTTTTGACATGCCTAGGAGATGCGAACAACTCTCACGTTAAGAGCATTTCCATCGATAGTTTGCTTGTTCCTTTGTATCGTGGAGCCGCTCGGAATTCTTTTGGATTTGTTTCCTTTATTTCTTGCAAATGTCCGCGGACCTGCATACGATGATGCAATGGTCCGAGATATGTTATTTGGAAAGCCGGAGGACATGTGATGGCTCGCGTTTGGCCTAATTCGTCCGAGAAACCTTCAAGTTTTCCGTCACTGCTGAGTTGTCTGAGGACTCTTTTTTAGAGCCCGAGGACTTGGCCTATGCCGTCGTTTTTGTGATTAGAGCGCAATAAATGCGCATTTAAAGGGATTTGACGTCACCTTGGAAACATAAGCCCACTTTCACTGGCAGCGTATGGGAAGATGACATGTGGCAAAGGCAATGATGGGCATGCCTTTTTGAATTTTCAAGTCCATTTGACGTTTTAAACATGGCTTTTGCCTTCCTCACAGTTCATTTCTCCCGTTTCATTTTCTAAAACCTTCTAAGTCTTTTGAAGGCACTCTGCTGAGGCTTCATCGCTACATTCTGTTCATCTTCCGTCGTCTTCCTTCTCTAACCCTAATGGCGCCAAGAGTCAAAGATTTCGCCTCTTCCCTTACTCTGGTTGGCTTGGAGGCCATTCGTACTAAGTACGATATCCCCAACTCCATGATGATGATGATTCCAGGGGCTCACGAGAGGACTTGCAGCCCCCCTGATGGTTTTATTACCGTTTACAAAGTTTACCTCAATGGTGGGTTTCGTTTTCATGTCCCCATGGAGCTGTATCTTATTATGAGGGAACTTGGGGTTCCATTCGCGAGGCTGCAACCCAACACTATCAGATATCTTGTGTCCCTTTGTGTTTTTACACGATGCCATGATAAAGTGTTTGAGCCTGTCATAGTCAAAGTGTTGTTCCGTTTTACCCACAACCTGAACTGGGTTGTTATGATGCCGCATCTAGAATTTGCGGTGATGAGTGGGGAAAATCCCAATTCCACTAAGAGGTGGAAAAACAAGTTTTTCTTTCTGTCGGTTCCTCTAACTTGGGAGCTTTCCAATAAATGGGGGAACATAGTTTCCACTTACTACTCGGACCATTCTAAGGAGGAGAGGGCAGCTGCCAAGGAGGTCATTGCCTTGGTGGGGGCCAACCTCGGCACTTTTAACGAAAATAAGAACATTTGGTTGAGACCCGAATATTTGGCCAAAACCAAATGGGTGTCTCAGCCTGAGGACTTTGGTGTTGCTATTGCTACTGCTCAGAAGAAGATGAAGAAAAGGTTGAGGCAAAAAGAGAAGACTCTGAGGATTGAGGAGCCAACCGTACATCCGAGGAAGAGCCAGTGAACTGAGATTTCTAAACGTCCGGTGACCATTGTTGAGTACTCCTCATCCGATGACGACTATGCTGTCATTGAGCCTCTTGTAAGGAGGTCGAGACCTTCGCGAACTGTTACAACTGAAGGTCTCAGTCCTTCTGCAATTGCTGAGTCCTCAAGGCAACCTTCAGAGCTTGTGGGACAGTCAGCGGATGTGTCCACTGCCCAGCCTCCCCTCGATGAGCCAATGCCTGATGTCCCTTTCGAGTTTGCTGGTGATGTCTCAGACTAGATCGTAAACCCATCCGAGAGCGCTGATGAATGGCAGTCTGCGAGGGAGGCTAGGTGACTCGGGCCGATGAAGCAGTTGTGACAATTACGACGACACTTTCTGAGACTACGAAGGCCACGGTCGAGGAGACTACCACAACTGTAGAGCCCCCGTGTTTAGAGAACCAAATTTATAGCCCAATGATGACTCCACCTGGTATCTTGGAGGAGGCCCCGGCCGAGGACGTTTACGCAACTCCGAGTGCTGCTGAGGAGTATTTGGCTACGAAGCATGCGCAGACCACTGAGCCCACGGTCATTGATTTGGATGAAAGTGTCCCTTCTCCCGAGATTGGGGATGAGGCTCCTGTTGTTCATGTTGTCGGGCCACAAGAGTCCGAGTTCCATAGAGATGAGAGTTCATCAAGCGGCTCTCTTGTCTCACAGGTATCATTCTGCACCTCTTCAATTTATCATTTCTCATTTCGTGTTGTCTTTGCTTTAACAATGCGATTTCCTTTTGCAGCTTCAGGAACTGGCTGGGAACCTTGGGCGGCTTATTGGTGACGTCACCCAGACTTGCTTTGAGTTGGAGTCCTTGAAGTATGCTGGAGAAGCCAGCCTACGCTTGGGAGCTGAGCTTGATGAGGCCAAGGGAAAAATTGCCTTCCTTGAGGACGCCTTGAAGTATCAGCAGATCCAATTCGGGCATCAGCAGATCCAATTCGGGTTTCTCTGAGACAGGAACCTCGAGATGGATGAGACGTTGAGGACTTCAGTCGGGGCTACGGACATAGCACCGGCATTGACGAGCAAGTACTGGGACGGTATTCACCTATGCCACTGAGTGATCCGTTTGCTACACTCGTGATTTCCAACGGCCATATTTGATCCTCGGAACGCCAGTGCCACATATGGGAAAGACTTGTTTGGCGTTGCGGGAAGACCGTTCCCTAGCCCTTCCAGGTCTGGCCCTCAAGTTGTCCTCAATCTTCCGGGCAGCCGAAAATGCCAGACCAAGTAGGGCCTTCTGGATCAAGGGGAGAGCAGGAGCAAGGGACCTCCTCCCAGCTAGGGCCCTCTAAAGGCTGACTATGGGGTTTTTTTTTCTTTCCTTCCCCCCTTTTTTACACATATACTGTTGTACACACATTGCTTACATGAATAAAACTGATATTGTTCAAGTTTAAATGCTTGTCCCCTTTACTCGAACTGCATGAGTGAGTTATTCTTTTAGTGACATGTAGTCAAATAAGTTGGCTTTATGCCATTTTTATAAACCTTTTGACCGTCTTAGGCTGAAAATACTACCTCTAGAGTCGTTGCATGCTTACTATTTTAAACCCCCTAAGTTTTTAGTTCAATTTCTAGAGTTGCTTGGTTTTGTGCCAAGTTTTCAAGTCCGACCTCTTGGGCCACTCGGACTTCACCGAGTTTTTAGACGACCTCTCAGGCCACTAGGACTAAGCCGAGTTTTTAGACGGTCTCTTGGGCCCCTCGAACTTAGCCGAGTTTTTAAAGCAAGTGAAAAGTATCCTATCCACTTAAATTAGGGATAACCCGGGTCTAATAACTTTGGTAGATGGCACGCAATCACCAAGTGGAATGCAAAAAACTGTAATGTTATTTCATTAATGAATTGTCGTACAAACAAGTAATACAAATAATTTACCTGTCTTTTGAAATCTTATTGATAGTACTTTTTGAGGTGAGCTGCGTTCCATAATCACGGGATGAGCTTTCCCTACTGGGTGCATAAATTGTAAGCACCATGGCGCTCTCAGCCCAAACAGAGTACAGAGCTCTCCCAACAATGGTGCTCAAATCCTTTGTTATCGTTTCCGACGAAATAGAGCACAAAGCTCTCCCAACGATGGCATCCAACAGATTCCCCCTCGAATTAGAGTGAAACAAAGCATAAAGCTCCCCTCAATGGTGCATGGCTGCTTTTTCTTCAAATCGGGGAAAATAGAGCCCAACGAAGCCCCCAACAGTGACGGCCTCCGCAACGATGGCAGTGACGGTATTTAGTCTGGTCACCACCCTCTGGATTCTTCAGGGCATTGGGCCACTTTAAAAATTTTTTATCCCGTATCTATATCAAAATGTTGGTATGTGAGTCATTAAAGGGAGTGAGGCTGATAGGCCTATACTCCTTATGGACGTTCTGCTCAGACTTCTACTACTTCCTAGGTGCTCGGAAATCTTGTTGGCCTTTAAACCTCCTCTTCACATCTGATATCTTCAGAGGAAGCTCTCCACTTGAACGGGCCTCTTTGCATTGTTCGCTTCTTCAGCCACAATGTAAACTCTCCCTATACATTCGACCTCCCTAAATGTCTACGGACCCTTATGCACGAGGTGCTTAAAGAAACTCCCTCCTTTCAAAGCAAACAAGAAGGTAGTCAGCTTAACCCCATCAGTTAACTTTGAAATTTGCCTGGCTTCGAATATGAAGCGAGACAGAAAACTTTTCAAGCTCTCCTTGTCTCCTTGCTTCGCACGAGTAAGGTGTCATGACTGCTTCTCAATTCTTCAGTTGGAGGCAAATTGGAAAAGGAAGGTTTCTACCAGCTCTCTGAACAAGTAGATGGAGTCCACCGGTATTTTGTAGAACCAGATTTTTGCATCCCCCTTAAGTGTTAGGAGGAAGCCTTGGCACATGGTGGTTTCATCTAAGCCTTGGAGGCTCAGATGCTAGCGAAAGTGATCCAAATGGTATATCAGATGGGTACTTCCATCATCTCATTCAGGTTGGGCATTTTGAACTTCGGGGGAAGTGGTCTTGCCCTGATCTCTACCGTAAATGGAGATATGTGGAAGTCAGCGATTCCTCCCTCGTCGTCGCCAAAAACTCGGCATAATACTCTGTCGAGTTTTTCCTCGACCTAAGGCACGGCCGTCATTTTATTTTCATTGACGAAAGTCCCTAACTTGCAGGGGTCTTGTGCAGGCTACTGCCCCGGACGGCTCTTTGTCCTTGGTGGGGCTTCCTCGACATGGATCGCGTCCTGAATGTTGTGTTCTTGGCCTTCATGGACACAACGAGGGTTTCGCCTCTCAAGACTCTCCTCCTATACCCGTAGACCTAAGTGCCTTTGGAAGAGCGATGGCGCTCGGCTACTCAAGGAAACTTGTGTTTGTGGGGCCTCGAGCTAAGCGGCATGTTTGCTAGCATGCATTTTTCCCTTTCCCTTTCTTTGGGACATCGCAGATTGGGAGGCTTTAGATGACGCTCCGCTTAGCCGTTCATTCATCGTTGTGCAGAGTCCCTAAACGGCTTTGGCTACGTCGTCCATCCTCACAGCCAACGGCCGGACATAAGGGTCAAGATGATCCTCTATCCTACCACAGGGCGCTAGGCCGTTGCCTCCTAAGCATGCTTCTCGGACTGGAGCACTAGTCTGTACTCGGGTATTCACCATTTTGCGTATCGGATTGAGTGTTTGAAAAAAAATATTAGACCTTTTGTCAGATTTCCACATACAGCGCCAAATATTGCGTCCTCGAATCTCTGTTCTGATCAGGACGATGATCCGACGGCAATACCAAAAGTACACTTGTGCAAAAAGCGGAGATAGAGTACGAGGACTAGAAATGAGTGATAGGACGAGGACTAAAGCTAGGTGAGAGGACAATGACCAGTATACAAGTGTTTTTACATGAAAAACCTTCTCTTGAATGAGAAGAAAAAATCACAAAATTTTAGTCCGAAAAATACTTCCACTATATTGTGTTTGAGTACAAGGATTTACAACATACACTTAGGTGTGACAAGTTGAGGACTTTGTGTATGAAAACTCAAAAAGTTACTCTTACAACACAAGCCCTTTGTTTCTGTATCCGGTTTTCTTTCTTTTCTCTCTTTCTATGCTGAAGGTAGCGAGAATTAATGCGGGGATTATTTGTTTGGTGAACAGGTTGTGTGCAAGATTGCTCCATGTGACGTCCGCTCTGTTGGACGCGTACTACGCAGATTATCATTCCCTTTGCAGTCTGACTGGCCAGCCACCAAATACTTCACATGTGGACCCTGCAGGCCAGGCAGTGCCCGAGATCCATCATGGGCCCGCGGCCCATAGTGACTTTCAGGCCCACTACATTTCGTGAGCCAATCCATGCGCCTGGGCTCCCTGAGCCTTCGTGGCTTTTAGGCCAATTTCCTGGGAGATGAATCTTCAGCGTAGTCCTTGGGTACCTATACCCTACACAATCCAACACTTAATTTCTAATACGAACCCATAATTAACCTTAATAGTTTACCAAGTTACCTTAATTCAATATTATTATATAAATTTTAGTGTTTAAATCTTACACTATATTTGCCGGTTGCTCATTTTATCGTATAAATTGAAATCAAAACACTGTCACCCTCCTCAATTTTTTGAAAATTATGACTAAACTAACTTGATTAAAATCTCTTGATTTTGTTAAAATGCTCGAATCTTGCAAAAATCAAAGTCAGTCAATTGTTATATAAGAACTTGCATTTGAGGAGAAAAAAGTTACTGAAAAATATTAGTGAATAGTACCAGGTGCCCGGAGAAGATGATGAACAGTGATCGTTGCGGAAAAATCAATTTTTCAATAATTTTTGGACAAATTGTTTATACATTTAATTGATAATTTCAAACTTGTGAATGTGTCATTCTCCCTCTATGATATGCTATGTGTGATATTACGAAGAAATATAAGTTCAATTATACCAAATGGTAGTAATCGAGTAATGAATACTCTCCAATAATTATAAAAATCTAGTATCGGATTACTTTTACAAGGGCTATAGTCAACTTTAGGTTAATCGTATATATGATAAATTAATGTGTTCATGATTGTAAAATTACCTTTCTTACTCTATAACATGCATAATTTAATATTACATTAACGAAATGTAATTTGATTAATGATGAAGACATTACGATAGATACTACAATCTGTTCATCTCACATTTGATTGAATTGACGGTTCATATTCGAGCAATCATTTATATGAATAAAAAAATGCATTCATAATAACAAATATATTGTTTTCAAACTATAATATACTAAGTTTAATATACTTAATTGCCCAAAGATGTAGCCATCAAGTGACAAACATGTAATGATGAACATGAAAATTAGCCTTGCTGGATCACAACCCAGTCTGCTCCCTGTTACTGATTACATTGAAAGTCATTGAATTTCTTTGTAAAATTTAAACAACTTTACTAATTGAAGACAAAATGTAGGATCGATGCTTTGTTATTGAATGAAATGGTACATCCCCCCGGTTTTCTTAAATTGACGGAGGAGCGCTTGAGTAGTGCCAGGTCGGTATCGGTTAAAATTAGATAATTCGTGAGTTTGGTCGAAATTAATAAATGGATGTATTTTTTCGGCCTTAAAATTATGATTAATAAACAGGTAAGTTAGATAATCATTTGGCAGAATCTTATTACTCAAGTAGAGAATTGAAGAGTTACTTCTATGCAAACATCCATGTTAGCCTTCCTTATTCTGTTGGACATTTGTGACACATTATCGTACTTCATTATTGCTCTATGCTTGGATAGAGGAGAACATATTAAAATATTACGGTATTAATAAGTATAAAATTTATAAAATTATAATACAGCCTATAATTATTCGATATATATTCACACCACGGTGGACTAAGGTCTTTATTTATGAAGAGATACTTATAATCTTTTGAAGAAGGTACAATAAAATATTGAAAAATATAATATTGAGGGGTGTTTCCTTTAACATGTGGTTTAAGATAGAGTATTTTATACATTGTTTGAGCTAGCTTACACTTAGACTATAGAAATATGTGTGTGTTATATTCTAGTTTACCCTAAAAGAATAACAAAAATATTGATCATATCATTTGAGTTCAATACTTACACACAAGGGTGACAATGTATTATAAGATTATGGAGTTAATTATTTGTCAAACTTATGAATGTCGATTACCTCATAAATATTACCAGACCATTGGTGATGAACATATGGTAGAATAAAACCCAATAAGATTGTTATAACATCTAATTTGATTGTGACTTTTGTTCAAATAACTTTGTTAAAACCTATAAGCTTGTTAATGTTAGTATTTAGCAAAATTTCGATTGCGTTCCCAATGTTTGATTTCAATAGAAACCTTTGACAATTATTCTTATAACTTTTGAGTTCTAATTATAACGTAATGTTAATTTTCAAATAGTTAATGATTAATTGCATGCTATTATTGTCCTTACATAATTAGTATTGTTATCCAAGATGTCTATTGATTGATGTTCTTATTGTCTACATCACTCGATAAGTTTTCAACTCACCCTTATATTTTTTTGATTTCAGAGTAAAGCAGATTAATAGTATACTAATAAAAATTATACATTTACTATAAAAATTTCAGAT
>JAODPA010068448.1:0-10209 GCA_025585075.1 Nepenthes mirabilis | reverse complement strand
ATATATAATATTTTATTATTATGGTTTGAAATTGGGAACTGGCTGGCTGCAAGCCGTTGGCTTTCATCGTGAGGAATTACCCGTCATTTTTCGCATCTGCGCGGTCAACTTTCTACTTCTAAAGGCGTTTACCGCTGCTATGAATTTTTCAAGCTGCTCCTTCTAGTTAGATCTGGTCAAATAAGTGCACCGGCAAAAAATAATTCACACACGCAAATAAGTTGGTTTTTATACGACAGTATATCTGAATTTTGTGGCTTCTGATAGTCAGGAGAATACAAGCTAAGAGAACTACATTCGAAGTTATTTTGATTAGGGTTCTTGTTACTAGGTGATCAGGTTTATTTTGGCCTCCTTTGGCGGATGTGAATCGGGGTTTTATTTGCTGTAGAAACTGTAATCCGAAAATTCGAAGTTTAGGTAAAAGCCACTTTAGATTATTCTCCATTGTCAACAATTTTGCGATTGTGGGAGTTATCTAGGTGTGTTGAATTGGGTGTGACGTAAGGGTTGAAGTTGAGAGACTGGTGAAAACTTTTTAGGGTTTTTGTGCATATTTTTGAGCTGTGGAAGAAATTGTGATTTAGGGTTTAAATTTGGGTCTTCGTGCGTTGATAAATGAAGGGGATTGTTTGTATTCTGAGTGCTGACGCAACTAGAGATGGGTGTTAAAATCGTCGGAGCTTCAATTGTATTCGTTCTTCTGTTTTTTGCTTTGGTTGGAGAGGGTTTGGAAGAGGAGAATGAGATCGAGGAACTGCTTCGTTGCAGACAAGTGAATTCTGCTTCAGAAGAAAGAGTTGGCAACTCGGTATGAGAATACATCCTCTGCACTAGAGCTTTTTTTCCCTTTCTTTTTATTGGGTTTGCTTCTATTCATATTTTATCACTGCGATTAATTGAAATGCATATCTTGTATATTGAATTAGTGAAACGTTTCTTTCTTTAGCATAATAACTTGTAGGGTTGATTAGAGGTCATATTTCTGCCGCTTGGTTGAAAATATTGATATTAGTATCTATTGTGCTCATATGGATATTAGATATATTGGATAATATATATTGATATCAGATAAAAATTTTTTGAGAATCGTAAACTAACTGGCAAATATCAACTAATATATCACCGATAAGAAAATATATCGCAGTTATGTCAAAGTATCAAAAAATATTAGCAGTGGGGGATCAATACCGATACATATGGGCTGATATTTTCATTTGTAGTGTACGGTATTGTTACAGTTGATTTTACCTTATAAAAATCCATTCAAGTAAGAAGAAACCGAAGAAGCTAGAGAAATGTCTACAACTAGGTTAACCGTTATTCCTATTGTAAGTCTTTCTTGCCCATTTATCCCATTTGAAGCCTTCATAAACTTGGTGTCTTTTTTTGTTGTAGTTGAGGAGGTTGTGAGAATATTGATGATTGGAACAGGCCTGTGCAAGACTATGGGTGTTATGCCTTTGTGCTGCATATGTGAAGATAGGAATCGAAGATTCCAGTTTAGGGGAATGAGTCTTGCATGAATTGGTTTAAATTTATATTTTTAGAAGAATTTGTTGGATAAAATGGGCTATACACAAGGTGTGCGTTCCATGGATAAAAATATTATTATCGATATCAGTCGTGACTATATCAATATTGGACATATTAGATGTTATAAATCTATATTTGGTATATAGGGAGAAAAAAATTTTAAAAATTATAAATTGATAGGATCGTATGGACCGATATATCGTAATCTATTACCGATTTAATAACATATCGTGATATTATACGGTATCAGGTGCTAAAGTCGATATGTATTGACTAGTATTTACAACAGCGGGCGATATTTTCATCTATGGTGCATTCTTTTGATAATATTTTGAAGGTTTAATGCTTGTCTGATGTTTATACACTTGAAGTAAAAAACAAAGTAACCGGGTAGGAAAAGAAAAAGAACAGGTAGTTCAAGGAGAAGTGTGAGCATTTGGATGCTTCTAGATGGAGGACCCAACATTTGCAGAAATGTATTTCAGAAAGCAAACATTCAAGCGTAGCAGAAACCACGGTGTACGGAGGGAATATTTATTTTGATTCTAGATGTCATAAAACCAGATATTATTCTGAGGTGTTTGTTAGAAAATGGTGAATGCTCAATTATACAAGAAGGGTTTTTTAATTTATAGGATGCCCTATTGGTCTATGTAAGGAAATAACTAGGTAATCATAAAACCATACATTGGGGAAAAAATAATTACACGGAATATTTATAGGCATTTAATTATTATGTAACATTGAGTTTTAAAAAATATATATTATTGAGTTTTAAGTCACTCCTTTATGAGTCTCATTCCAGATAAATAGATTATTTGAAAATTCGTTCGATTTTGATGGGAGGACTTGACCTAGTGAATGATTAAAGTAGTATAGGAGAACGACGCTTAAAGAGGTGCATGTGTTTTGGAAGTAGTAGCAAGTGCACCTAAGGGGTGCCTAGGGTGGTGCTTGTGCACCGATGGCAGAAGTTACACATAGACAAAATTTGTCTTTGATATTCGAACATTGGCCCTGTGTATGAATATCTTGTACAATTTTTAGGTCAGAATCTGATAATAAAAATAAAAGGGGCGGCACATGAGAAAAGAGAAAAGAGATCAGATGAAGACATTTGTTGTCTAATTGATATCTGACTCGAGTTCCATTCTTTGCTAAACTCAAGTATGTTATCCTAGTATTGTTTCTATGATATATTATCATTTGGTTGTTTATTTTCTTGGTGCATTTTTCTATAGTGGATTGCTAAGAGCAGTGGGGTTGTATTCAACCGGTTTATCATGTTCAGTACTATGAGCTTTCAAAATTCTGTTTTTATTAGGATTTTTTTACGCCAATTGGTTCGGGCTGCCAACCAATTTGGATAAAAAGATAAGTGAGTTGGACTATAGCAGCAGAAAGGGAGATAAGCTTAATCTGAAAAAAATATATTTTTGGAACCAAGAAGCATTGATTTGTGAATTTCAATTACCCTCACAAAAGGCGTATCAATCTGGGTACTTAGCATTCGTGTGTAGAAAACTGTTGCAGCTTCATTATCTTGGATGTTGTTTCATGATTGATAATTCAATCTACCTAGTCTCTTATGTTGATTAGTAGGTTTGAGTAATAGCATAATATAAGCTGAGACAATTGTTTTTGCACATGAGATCATTAGAATCATGAGTGAAAATACTTAGCATTAGTTGTGCCAATATTGTCCGTATTTGATAATACATATTGCTTTGGGACGTAACGGATACAAACTTTTATTTTTCAAAATCAGAACATTGGGAAAAATCTTATGCAATATATAATGGTATATTACCTATACATTGGGAGAAACAAAATCATGGGTGACAATAC
Organism: Nepenthes mirabilis; assembly: GCA_025585075.1. Taxonomy (NCBI): domain Eukaryota; kingdom Viridiplantae; phylum Streptophyta; class Magnoliopsida; order Caryophyllales; family Nepenthaceae; genus Nepenthes; species Nepenthes mirabilis. The sequence goes on along the minus strand of JAODPA010068448.1, from coordinate 6,825 downwards.
TAGTATTGTATACGTTGTATTGGTATCAACCATATCAGGTGTTATTATCAAACATAGACTTTTATTTTGCAAAATCGGAACATCGGGAAAAATCTTCTGCAATATATCATGACATATCAATGATACATAGAAAAAATAGAATCTTGGGTGACAATACTAGTCTTGGTTGCATTGCATTCTATTGAGTGTCGGTATCGAACGTTTTGGATGTCAGTAGTAGATGTTCATTTTCTTTGCGAAATTCAAACATCGGGAATATTATCTGATGTATCATAATATATCACCGATACAATAACATATGATGATTTTGTTACATTATTTAGATGATATAACACTCCACAGGTAGGATATTGTAATTTCAATCCCCATGATTCATGGACTTCTCCGATGACAGGCAGTGTCTTTGTGGACCAAATGCAAGTTTGGGTTAATCAAATCAAGAGAAGCTGATTTAAGAAGATACTTGACAAGTGAATTGCTTCAGATCACTGCAGAAGCCCCGTCTCCTGCACCTTCCCCTAATTCTGACATTCAGGGTGCTGGAAGTTCCAATTCCGGGCCAAAGAAATCAAGCAAAAGCAAACATGTAATTGTTGCCATTGTCATTACTGCCGTTGCGGTGTTCTTCATTTCTGCTATCCTATTTTTATTCTGTTGCAAAGCCTTTCGCAAAGGATCTGGATATGAGCACAGGGATGACAGACCCCTTCTGGGCTTAAGCTTAAGTGATTCCGCTGGTATGATTACTATTTTGCACTCATTTTGTACCTTAGAATTCAGGACTTTCAAGAACCCTGATTATGTTTAGGAATTTAATCTTTCAGGTTCTCTCAGTAAGTCTTTCGCTGTTGATAACTCATATAAAAAGACGGGGAATCATTCATATCATCCCGAGTTAAGTGACAAGAAAAGGAATGGATCTTTAGATAGCAAGCTTTCTGTCACCAGTTACACAATTGATGCATCGGTGACTGGAGCTGCCAAATTTTCGGAGGAATCTACTAGCATCTCTGGCAATATAAACGCACCAACCCCACCTCTGAAACTGCCACCTGGAATGATTCCTCTAAAGCCTCCACCTGGGAGGGCGAAACCCTTGGCACCTGAACCACCTGCTTCCTTCAGGCGACCACCTAGCAGGGCTGGCCGTCCTCCTGCTCCTCTGGCACCATCTCCTTTGAAGGCAGATTCTTCTGGGGTGGCTTCCCAACCTCCTGGACCACCTCCACCACCTCCTTTGAAGACATCTTCTGGGGTGGCTTCCCAACCTCCTGCGCCACCCGCACCACCTCCTGTTCCTTCTGCAAGTAAGCCTGGACCTCATCCGCCGCCACCTCCTGCTCCTGCAAGTAAGCATGGGACTCAACCACCGCCACCGCCAAAGATTGGTGTTGTGCCGCCACGTCCACCACCAGGTGCAATCGGAAAAGGCTCAGGCAATACTTCAGGTGGTGCATCAAAGGGTGAGGATGATGATGCTGCTCCTAAAACAAAGTTAAAGCCATTCTTTTGGGACAAGGTTCCAGCTAACCCTAACCATTCAATGGTCTGGCATCAAATCAAGTCAGGATCATTCCAGTGAGTTTCCAAACTTATATTAGTATCCTCAGATGATATAATATTTTATTTATCTATTTATAATAGTAGACCCTCACAACAATGAAAGAATAGATGGCATCTAAAAGGTGAACATGTAACACTTCTCTCAATATATTACTATAGTAATGGTAACACTTATTTTGATATTGTAGATTCGATGAGGAGACGATTGAGATGCTTTTTGGGTACAACCCTCAAAAGAACAAAACCGAGCAAGCAAAAGAGTCTTCTTCCCATGATCCGCCGCCACAGTTCATTCAAATTATTGATTCAAAGAAGGCACAGAACTTATCTATCCTCCTAAGGGCAATGAATGTGACAAGAGAAGAAGTCCTTGATGCTCTTATGGAAGGTATCCTTGATGTGATGATATCAGCATCCGACCGTATAAATTCACATTTCAACATCATATTATAATCATAACATTTTAGGTTGTTAAGATAAAATTCTTACCGTTAAAAATATGAAATAATAAAAATGGAATGATCCTATCAGGATTCTAAACGGGCCGGTGAAATCCATATGCCTAGAGAAAACAATCTGTATATGCAATGCCGAGCAGTCATTCATACTTGTCCTCCTTTGTGTCAGGAAATGAGCTTCCTTCAGAGCTCCTTGAGACCCTATTGAAGATGGCTCCAACACCAGAAGAGGAATTGAAGCTGAGGCTTTTCAGTGGTAAACCTTCTCAGCTCGGGCCTGCCGAGAGGTTTCTGAAAGGTCTTGTAGAAATCCCTTTTGCCTTCGAGAGACTTGAAGCCTTGTTTTTCATGAGTACACTCCAAGAAGAAGTTGCAGCGCTGAAAGAGTCATTCACAACCCTAGAGGTAAGGTGCCATCACATGTCACACAGTTAATTGGGCTCTAGAGTGAGTTCTGAGCCCCATGAGTGTAGGATTCTTGGTCGTATTTCTGGCAATGAAGATTTTATTTTGATAATTTAGGCTAATAGAAGTATAGATCATTATCCTTAGAAATCACAATGTAATCATATCACATCTCAAACTTTGCACGTGTATTTCTAGGTTTCCATTCTCTAACCCTCGGCTTTTGGGTTATGTATATCTAATCTCATCAGTACGATTTCATCTGATTGGAGCAGGTTGCTTGCAAGGAACTCAGAAGCAGTCGGCTTTTCCTCAAGCTTCTGGAAGCCGTTCTGAAGACCGGAAATCGCATGAATGACGGCACATTCCGCGGCGGCGCACAAGCATTCAAACTGGACACGTTGCTGAAATTGTCCGACGTTAGAGGAACAGACGGCAAGACTACGCTCTTGCACTTTGTGGTTCAGGAGATAATACGCTCCGAAGGCATACGAGCTGCCCGTGCTCTGGGAAAGAGCCATAGTTTCTCCAGCATCAAGTCCGATGATCTTCCTGAGGATACCGCCATTGATACCGACGAGGAGCACTACCGTAGTCTTGGTCTTCAAGTAGTTTCAGGTACGGTTGTCGATTCATATAAGATTCATCGCGTTCGTTTTCGTGTCGATTCATATTGTTGCCGCCCATCTCAGGTTTGGGCTCTCAGCTTGAAAATGTCAAGGCGGCAGCGTGCCTGGACACTGATATCTTAACGGGAACAGTGGCGAAACTCGAAAACGGACTCATGAAAACACGCAGTTTCCTGAACTCCGAAATGCAGACTGTTGATGGAGAAAATGGATTCCGCAAGGCCCTAGAAATATTTGTACAGCATGCTGAGGGTGATATAATGTCATTGTTGGAGGAAGAAAAGAAGATAATGGGTCTTGTTAAGAGTACAGCTGAGTACTTCCATGGCGATTCAGGGAAAGAAGAGGGCTTAAGATTATTTGTCGTAGTTCGGGATTTCTTGTTAATGGTGGACAAGGCATGCAGAGAGGTGAGGGAGAAGCCGAGGAAGCCAACCAGAAAGCCTTCACATGAAACTTCTGCAGCGACAACCCCGAGCCAACCTCCTGGTTTTCCCCGGCGACTATTTCCGGCTATTGCAGAGAGGCGGGCGGATGATTATAGCTCAGATGACGATTAGATTCTCATCGGCGCAGAGACACGTCGTTACCATGAATTTAGAGTCTTGACAAACTATAAAAATATAGAATTTAAATTGTAGAAATAAGGTTTTATTTAATGTAAGATAATTTTGTATAAAATAGATCTAAATATTTTATGAACCAAACTGTTATGGGAAAGGAAATTCAGAGTTTATTTATTAACATTTAATTTTATTTTACATGTTTCTGTAAGTCTACTAAGATTAAATCCAATAGTAATTCGATTATTTCTTAAATGGCTGAAGATTTTCTAAATTTTTTTACCGTTTAATTTTGCCATGCCACTCCTAAACATCCAAGCTACTTTATTATTTTAACAACTAAAATTATCTTAAAAGCAATGATAAATATAGATTTCTTAGCATTGAAAAGTCGATTCCATGAATATGAAGCATTCATTCCCTTCAATTGGGGGCTAATTTTTGGTAAATAATGCTCAAAAGGAGCAAGCTTCATCATCATCACATAGTAATGGCAGACCTGAATCCAATTATAAATTCAGGGTACCAAATCCAAGCAAAACAAATAATACGAATTTACTCACATTCCATCATGTTAATAAGGTAAAATTCATCCATTTATCAGAATACATTTCTACTAGTAAGATCATTACAGTTCATTTTTGGTAAAATGGTGAATGACACTCTCTTAGTAAGAAAAAGCAGCAAAAGGAATCTGCAAATGTCGTTCACACCGAGTAGGTGTAGAAAACAGCAAAACCAGATGATAGAAAGTATGAAATAACATCCCCTGATGAAACCACAAAATACATTGCGTTTTCGCAGAAGTATCAAATCATCACAAATATTTCCTATAGTGTCAAAGGGGATACTACAACTGAGACATTCATAATGATGACACTCAACAGGGAGCACGAATAAATAGTTACAGGCAGAGAATTTTCGTGCCCTTTTCACTATTCAGAAAACATGGCAATAAAGAAAACAATGGTCAAGATATGGTTCACATTTTAGCTATAATGCCCAAGACTTTGGAAAATGCATCCGTCACCGTTTGTGCATAAATATAGAAACTAACTAGCAGCTTTTGATTCCTTCCATGGTTCCACGGGCAAAAAAATGGCAATTTCTGATGACCCCTTCCTTCTCAAAGGAAGATAAGAACATTCCAAGATATCACCTTCATAATTTTCATAGATTCAAATCCATAGCTAACGGTAGATATACAGACCCAAATTAGTGATGTCATTCTCACTACAATGCATATATCCATGTAAATATTACAACATTAAGTCAGATATAAGAAAGAGTTGTCATATGTTTCAAAAGGCGATGATAATGCCACCACTCACAAAAAACTCAACCAAATGACATCTAAAAACTGAGAGACCAATCCAATTGTCTAAGAAATTCAAACTCCGCTGGAGGAGAATCTGCAATTTTGATATCGTTGGCAGTATACCCGATTCAGAATACAACCAACAGCATGAAAAGATCCCATCAAATCTAAAATACCACCCTGAATCAACTGCATTTAGGGAGAGGAGGGAAAGAGAATTTCCACAAATATTTTCAGGCAAGCAGCTAGATGTACACATTCAGTGATCACTGGGCAAAGTCCTAAAAGGAAAACTAGTACATCGCAACTAAAAAAAGAAAAAAAAAGAAGCATTAAAGACTGCCACAACCGTTACCCTAACACTGTGCCGATGATTATGAGTTCAGGAAGAGCCTCAACTTCAGATACAAGCACATTCGAATCCCCTCCCATGGTTGGGACTCTCAACTATGGTTATTTCACTCCTCATCAGCAGAGGGCTTTGATGAACCAGTTTTCTTTGGGAGCAAGAGGTTATGGATGTTCGGCATAACACCACCATTGGCAATTGTTACATCTCCAAGCAATTTACTAAGCTCCTCGTCGTTTCTTACGGCCAACTGGATGTGCCTTGGTACTATACGAGTTTTCTTGTTGTCCCTAGCTGCATTTCCAGCCAACTCCAGCACCTATACATGGAAAATTTTAAAAATTGGACAGTCAGAAAGATGTTACTTACGGGCAAAACTTAAATCATTCGAAGCAGAACTAGCTAATTGACATAAGACATACACATTGGAATAGAAAGGCGCAATTAGGTTATACTTTGACAAGAAAAAGTTGGCTTCATAAGGTTTTCTCATACAAAAGTCACAGCAATTTATTCAAGATGCCCCATACCAAAACTGAAATTTTATGAGAAAGAAACATTCTAATGAATGTCAAACTTCAATGAGAAAGACCTCGAAAAGCAATTAGTTACGATAAAATGAATAATCCAGAGGTTACACCGAACATGAAAGACCTCATACACAAATTCGATTAAAAAGAACAAGAGTCCATTAAAGTCAGACTTTGATAAGGAAAAATCAAACCCTAACTTTCCACTGGAGATAAGGTATTGCAAAAACAACCAATTACAAGAGATTAAAGCCGAACTCCGAAAATTTTCCTCTCTTTTGAAATCGAGAGCTGAAAGCCTAGATGGGACAAGATGTACAATTGAAACGGAAATTCACAGCACAAACGCCGAAAACCATGTTCTCAACACGAAATAGATCGGTCAAACTCCAAATAGCAGATGCGTGAACACGGGAATTCCAAACCCTAGATTTACAAAATTAAGAACCGGAAATCATAAAAATCGACCGGAGCAAGAAGATCCAGAAGGAAATACCTCAGCGGCGAGGTACTCAAGAACGGCAGCGAGGTATACCGGCGCACCGGCACCAACACGCTCGGCATATTTGCCCGCCTTCAAGAACCGGGCAATACGGCCTACTGGAAACTGTAGACCAGCCTTGCTACTTCGAGATGTGGCCTTCTTCGCAGCGCCGGATCCCAGAGTTTTTCCTCTTCCTGCCATTGCTGAGCTGCTACCGAGAGTATAACGATTTAGGTTAAAACATGGAGGGGCAGGTAGGTTCCTCAAGGTTATATATAGTGGCATTCTGTGATGAATCGGAGCAAATCCGGACGAAGCACGCGGATCGTATGCTCTCACCGTCCGATTAAATTGAGATTGACGGTGATCGTTTCCTATTGAATCGGCCTCACTGTCTGCCTTTTTTGCTTTTTTTTTTTGGGGGGTCCGCTTAATTATGGGCTTCCCTTTCGCGTCGGAAGTGTTCTGCGAAAGTACGGTCATCTATTGAAAAGAAGCGAAAAAAATAGAAAATAGTTATTTTAAT
>JAODPA010068447.1:0-32768 GCA_025585075.1 Nepenthes mirabilis | reverse complement strand
GAATTATGATTTATAAAATCTCGATCATTACAAATTCCTCAAAACTCACGAAGCAAAAGTTGAAATGGTTGGTCAAAGAGGCACAACCCGAATCGCTAGCTATTGAATGGGCAATAATAGATAATCAATGGATCGTTTTAGGTGGTTAAATACCGATCTAATGGTCAGAAATCAAATGGTCCTACCATTAACTGAAGGCGGCAGTTACATATATAAATAACGCTCATCACAACTGAGGAGGTGTAACCCTTACACATTAACTTAAGGGTCCGTCAACCAAACAGTATCCCCCACTATAAATATAACCACTCTCTCATAGGAAAAGGGGACAAAAAATGGACAAAGGCTAGAAAGACTACAAAGTCGGACACTATCTAATACGAGTGCACTACTTCTAAAACCGCTCTCTCATCTGAATGCATTCAAAAGAGTAAAACCCTCCAAACAAAAATATTCAATCCCCATTCATTTACGTTCTCACATTTATTTCTTCACATTTTTCTCATCCAAGAAGAAATATTATTAACTTAAGCGCCAGACAATATATTCAGAAGCGAGTATCATATTTTTTTTACATCTTATTTGTTTGTTATAGTATGTAATATTTAGATTCTAAGTAATAAAAACCGAATCCATTTCTGTAAGGACTCTTGTATAAGACGGCTTCCTAATTTGTTCAGCAATCTAAATCTTAGAGAAGCATCAAGTTCAAAACTTTTAACAATTTTATGGCTTCATTTGTGATTAATAAAATATCTCAGGCTTCCTCAGTAATCTTCAACTGATACATGTCTAAACTCATCTTCAGAATCAGGGATAGAAATTGCATGACTTGTTATTCCAACTACTGTCAATTGACCCCTCTTTCAATCAATTGGCACGGTCTTTGAAAGAAATAACATTATTTTTCAATTTTGATATATGGGGAATACAACCTCTTTTGACACAAAGTGACACACTCGTCCATGCACTTAGGAGCCTTGTCATGCAAACATTCTATTATGCATAGTTGTCGCGATCAAATTGGGGAGGTGTAGACAAAGACCAGCCCGAAGCCATTAAGACAAAGACTGGGTCTAGAATTGGCTATGCCTTTCATTCTAACTTAAAATTTCCTAAGCAGGAAATCCAAATATTTAGGGCTAATGATCTCGAGAAAGTATTAATAAGTGAATGTCTAACACACATAAAGAATATCATGATCTAGACATCGTAAGTCCTCGGTAAAATATCATAACATGCATGCAAATCACCAATCATCAAATCTATACGTTAAACATGAGACAAAATGTGCCTAATTTTGATGGCATAAGAAACACTCTATTGGATAAACTTTTGCGCTACATAAGAACCACCTAAAAGAAATTTATACTATAAGATGAAAAGCGAACCTATATTTGATGATAATGACGCACCAGCCCCCTAGCCAACTTCCTCCTAGAAAGTGATATTTATCGTAGAACTTTGAAATAGTCCTCCAAGTCATGGAGCTAGAATCTATGATGCTTTGGAATATAACTAGACCTTTATTCCTTCCTAGAAGTCCAGCTTCCTTGCCAAAGACAGTAGGGAAAAGGCTTTGTTAGTAATAGTTGAGATAAACTTTAACTCATTGAAGTTCAATACGAAAGAAGAGGATTACGCCACTAGGAACACAAGAGTGGAGATAAGACAAACTCAAACAAAATGCTCTCTCTTATCTCTCGCTTCCTTTTTGCATTCTTCATCTCAAGGACAGAGAATAGAGGGTGTATATATGAGAAAGTCAAGGAAACACTCTTAGGAAATCTTGCAGAGCAGAGAAACATAAGTCAGCTTGAGCACATTGCTGTGCTGTCTCACACCGCATCACCATTCACACATCGCTTGAGCATCGTGTCCACACTGTCCCACACCGCTTCCCTGTACTATTAGATAGTGCACAGCTCCATCAACCGTCTCCGATTATTCATCAAGTGAATGTCACTCCTACACCTGGCCTGTACCTCACTCAAGCCTACAACTCACGACTTGCAAAGCAGAACTCCAGTGAGTTTAAAATTACCACTTGACAACAGAAAATCTCCAATCCTAAAAACCTAAAAAGTGATTTCCAGATTGATAAGAACATCTCTTCCTTTCTTCTTACCCCAGTTGGCTTACCTACCAGAATATTTTTAGTGAGAGTGAAACATATAAATCCTCTTCAATGTGGTTGATCATCTACTTCGATAAAAATTGTCGTACATTCACACCTAGTTCAAGTTAACCATAACTCATCCTCCTATAAGGGTCTCCTTGGATATGGTTGTAGCCAGCAGGGTGTAATCATTTACTTACCTTTAGGTATAAATAATACTAGCAACATACGATCTTTTCCATCATCAAGAGCGAGATAATATAACAGTAGTTTCCAACAAACAGCAAACACAGTTATAGATAGACCAATATAGTGAAATTTAATTAAAAAAAAAAAAAACCCAATAAGCTATAGCTTAACTAGCATGTTTCTCCTAACTTACATAGAATGTGGACATCTCTGACCTAAACTATGTAAAACTCGACCGGAAATCAGTTCATTGTGATGGAACTCAAGCTGGAGTAAAATAAATTCAAACAATTTCCACACACAAAAAAAAAAAAATACAATGCCATGTAATTTTCAAACTTTGGCACTATATGGCGGACAAAGGGTCTTTCAAGTTGTGATGGTACTCAGCAGCCACGACCCGCTGCCAGTGGCAACCTGCAAACAAAAAACTGTGGTGGTCGAATACCAGCAGCCAGCTCCCGATGGGGGTAGCAGCATAAGATTGTCCATGACAGCAAAACAACAACAGCAGCTTAAACCGACTTTGCAAATTTATGATTTGTGAAATTATGCCTTGTGAAAAAAGAGAACTAGTGCACTTGATAGCCTCAGAATGGACCAATTTCTGTCTTAAAACAAATAATCATGTCAGTACAATGCCGTCAGCCATGTAAGTATAATTTTCTCAAGGCGCATTATTTCCAGCACACAAATTTGGATTGTCTGCAGTCTATAATAGGTGAACTTTTATTGTCCTGTACACATTTGAAGAAAATTTAAAATAAATTACATTAAAACAGAAGAACATGCGCAAATTATTGATGTGGCTATCCATCAGCCATTTATAAGGTGGCATGATGGATACAAGTCCACCTTCCAAGTGGAAGTCATAGGTCCAAATCCTCTGCTTCTTGCAACTTAAGATTTTACTCATTCTCCCTTGGTAACAGTCAAAACCAAGCACAAACAAAAACTGTGGCATACCAATCAACTACTGCTTATCTTTACGTACTCTATTCTTCTCAATAGATTCCAAGGCTTCCTCGAACGATTTCTGAAGATAAAACCCGTCAATTAGTAACAACATTAAAGGGAAGTTGATACAGAAAAACCCTTGAATCCATTTATGTGGAAATCCAGTAATTTGTTTAACATTGTCATAGCATTACAAGTGAAACTGATCATAATCCTTTCCGATGTCAATGTGCAAAGAAGGCCAAACAGTTACAAAGTAGACCAGTTGTTACTAAAAGCTCAAGGCCTAACACAAAAACTATATCCCTTTATAACTTTTCAACATGCTTCTTTGTTTTTTTTTGGAATGAGGACAAGCAAAGCAAATCTATCGGTCGCCCCCTTCCATAAATCTAAACTGTGACAACCCGAACACAAACCACTATGAGGTTGTATTACAGAAATAAACAGGTCTAAAAAGGTGTAACTTTTCCAGGATTTTAATTTCAGTACAAATAATCATACTAGGATCTAGAGTTTAGTTTCTTCATATTCAGTTATTCTGTTTCACGTTGATTTAATGAGGAATGCTTTGACAAAATAACTTCAATTTTTTTTTTTCCCCATTTTGCCAAGAGAAGGAAAACATCCAACCCTAAAATTGTTTTCATCACAGTCAGATGCATTTGCGAGCCTAGTCAGGCAATGACATCTGAAGATGACATAATGGAGCTAACAGAGGTTTTTGCAGCTCTGTTTAGCAATCAGAACTTAAGAAGCAGCATGTTCGACAGTCTCTGACAAGTCTTAGCTGTTTTGTCTGATTAATAAGCAAGGCTCCACCACCAAGTTCCATCTATCAAAAGGATGCAAACTGTTCCTATTGCGATAAAGAAGGTCAATGTTCAAAAGATTGCAAATAGTGGATAGAGAAGGAAGAAGAGACAAAAGTGAGTAGTCATCTAATTCAGTAGAGTCAAGATGACAGCACAGAAGCCCTAATCTCAGCTTCCTCAGTCACTCATTATTTTGCAGTTTTGTCGATTTTAGAATCTAGGATCACAACTGCAGCAGGACAGACTAGTAACACCTATGTGCCATGCAATGGAGAGAGTTGATGATGTCTAAAGATGTTCCAGCACACACCATTGGCATAAACTCTTCAAGAATCCAAAAAATATCTGGAAATTTGATGTTGGACACAACTAGAGCCTCAAAAATAATTCAATTTCTTTGGCAGCACTAATAGGACAACATGGTTAGCCAAAGTTCTTTGGAGGCAATGTGATGGAGTGAGTATGGAAACCCAAAATTAGATATCAGATGAGTTCTTGTATTTTATTATTATGCTGAGAGCATAGATAAAAACATTTACCGATATATATATATATCGGTATTGTGCACCTAAAAATCGATATTTCCTGGTATCAATAAAAAAATCATGATATTTCACCATATCTCAATATATTGGGTTATATCAGCTGATTATCACCTCCAAGTCCCTCTTTCTTATTATGATTTTAAACCATCCCCTGAAAATGCCCGAGCCTTACCTCTTTCTTCTTCTATTGTTCACGCAATTGAAGGCCCAATGACTCCAATTTTTTTTCCTTTCTTTATAACAAACACAATTAAGTCATACCTAAACCTCAATACAAAGATTTTAAACATATTTCATCTCTCAAAATCTTAGGTTTTACTGTAAATTTGAGATTTTCTTTGAAATTGTTCACAAAGAAAAAAATGTTAAAATCTTTGTCCTAGATTCAATTTTTTCTTGTTTGGTACTGAATTGGCTCAATATAGTGTTTCTAACATATATCTTATGAATTTAAGGCCCTAACACAACATTTTGATTCACAATTTTTACAATCAAAGTGAAACCCTAAAAACACTTATGAGGTAAAATTTCGTGATCTACTAAAATTTATACTAGAAACTTGTAAATTCATATTTTATAAGCTTAATTTGTATGCTTTTATGCTGATTGCCAAAATTGTTTCCCTAATTTTTTTCGTAAAAAAATTAATTTTTTTTTATATTAGCTCAAGTTATTTAAATATTGTCAAATCAGGTTGTATAATTTAATTGTTGATTCTTAAATTTCATTGTTATTGCTTACTTATGTTGAATTGTTTCCTGTACTTTTTATCTGAAAAAATTAGTTTTTTTTTTTAACATTATGCGTGGGCTTAATTAATTTTGTTGTTAGATCAAGTTGTGTTCTTAATTGTTATTTGAATGTTGATTGTTGATTTATGTTGAATATTTTTCCCCAAATGTTTTTCCAAGAAATCTTTACTAAAAATCTTGCTTGGGGTAGATTAATTTGTTAGTAGGTCGAATCATGTAATTAATTGTTAATTCTTGAATTTGATTGTTGATAGTAGAATTATGTTGAATATTTTTTCCCTGAATAGTTTTCTGAGAGATAAAAAATATATTTTTTAGATTATCATAGGTTTGATGAATTTGTTAAACCCTAAATTATAATTTTATTTAATTTTTATTTTACTTCTAGGAATTCTAGATATTTCTAAATGTCATATTAAAAAAATGTGGCAGGTGATACTAATGGTAGTAGGACTAGGAGGGAATCATCAAGATGATGTGCGTTGGCATTTTGGGAAACTCATGCATGGGGAAAGGAATAAATCTGTGTAAATTGTGTGACAAATTATCAGGGAAGAGATCACTAAGTTGAAAGAATATTTTTACAATGTTAGGAAAAATGTTGCTCTATGTACATGAGTTTTGGGAGAAGTTAGGACATAACTGTACACCTATCTAAATGAGCAAAAGAAACAAAGAACAAAAGAAGAATAGGATTTAGGGGGGCTCAGATGACATAGAGGGTAGAAGGCTTGGCACAATGGGTATGTTGTGTATTTGGGAGATAAGATGCAGATTGATTGGCAATGGTACCCGCACGTCTTTTGTATGCTTCAGAATTATACAATTAGGCAAAAAAACTCTTGTACATTCTAGAGTAGTGTGGAAAATTCTAGAAAACTCTGGAAGAGTGTAGATATATGTAAACCCTTATGAATCTAGATATTCTGGTAAAATATCTAGTTTAGGGAAAGTTAGTAGAGAATCCTAGAGAAGGAATATTATGGACATCTTTGAAGAATTCTCTACAAAGCCAATCTTAACAATACATGTGGGGCGATCTCGGGAGGACCTCCACTATAAATTAAGGAGGGATCATTTGCAATCATCAAGTTCCAAAATCTTTAGTGCTCCAAAATCTTTAGTGCTCTCAAAATAGTACAAGCTATCTACATGCTTCCACATTCTCTTCTTCTGCTCTTGTGTCCATTTGTGTTCACTCTCTTCTGAGTCACTTAGTTTAAGCCTAACTATTAAAGTTAGGCTCACTCCAAGGTAGTGTGTTGATATGTGCCACATGGGTCCTAGTTGGAAGAGTCATCCCTTGACAAGGTGCTCACTTGAGAATAAATTCATTGAATAATTCAGCAAAGATAATCTTATATGGAGTTTTTGATTACATGTCAATATGAGTACTTTTTGAAGATCAACAAGAGTATTTTTGGGTAGATTTCATAACTAATCCTTAGACATTAAGATTACCATAGTGTCTTATGTGTTGATCATTGTATTTTAATAATATTGATATGCGTTCATTACATCAATGCACGTAGTAGTTATTAGGTACAATTTGAAACATATAGGGATAGGTGAGTGATCCATGAAAGTGTGAAGCCGTAACACTTCATTATGGAGGTTCATCTAGGTGGCACTTTAATCATGCACCTGGTTAATATTCTTGCATGGAGTTGTGTCTTGCTATTATGATTCTTGGAAGAATGCAACAATGTTATAGTGCCATGAGAATTGGGAAGTATTGATGATGACTTTACGACAAGAAAATGCACTCTGTATCATGTTTAATATTCCATTTAATACTCCTATAAGTCGCACATTTATATTAACTACATAAATGGGGTTTGTAACTATATATAAAAGAGTGCCCAAGGGAGTAAATACCATCACAACACAAAACAATCTAGCCAAACACAAGACAGCAGTGTGCTCATTCAGTGCAATGTTTTTAAGGTGTTTTAAAATTTGGGGAGTCTAGATTTTCATGAAATAATCGAGTGTTCCGGGTGAAAAGAGTGACCGGCTTATTTCCATCACTTGTACTCTTTTAAATATAATGAAACTATTTCATTTTGTAGCCGTGGACGTAGCTCTCATTTCGAGATTGAAACACATAAATTCATTTATTGGGTGTGTTCATAGATTATTGTCTTAATTCTGTTGTTACTCAAAACAAATTTATATTAGAGAGTTTCTCAAAAAACGGCATCAATGATTTCAAATGGCGAGTTTAAGCTGGAAAAATTCGATCGCAATAACAACTTTAGTTTATGACAAATCAAGATAAATGAGTTCCTTGTTCAACAACATCACAAAGTCCTAAAGGGAGAATGGTCAATGCCTCCACTTCTGACAAGGATTGAGAGGACCTTGATCACTGTGCTATGACCACAATTCGGCTATACTTAGCCGATAACTTTCTCTACAGTGTTGCCAAGGAGAAGTCAACTGAGAAGTTGTGAGCCAAATTAGAGTCTTTATAAGACAATTTTTCACCAACTAACTTTATTTGAAGTTGCAATTGTACACACTCATATGCTAGTCCATGAACTCTTGAACAATTTCAACAAACTTCTTTTTCAATTGTTGAGCATTGATGTCAAGATTGATGATGAAGCTAAAGTTTTGTTGGCGTTACGCTCCCTTCTCGCCTCTTATCAATATCTTGTAGTAGCACTTACATATGGCAAACAGACCAACTTTGCATCTGAAAGAAACTGTTCAAAAGCTGGTTCCAGAGAGCCAGGCTATGGGCCTTGAAGCAAGAGGCAGATCTGATTTTTGTCTAGAAAATCAAAACCAGTCGATATCCAAATCAAGAAATAGTAAGTTCATAAAGTGTAATTACTGAAAGAAATAGTAAGTTCATAAAGTGTAATTACTGAAAGAAACTAGACCACAACAAAAAGGATTAGCAGAAGCTTAAACTAAAAGAGAACATGGAGTCAAAGCCCAAAGCTGTGAGTTTGGCCAAGAGCTCTGAGCAAAATCAGAAAGTTATTGTTCTCTCGGCTTCATTGTGAAATTTACTGAGCACATGGATTCTTAATTCCAGCATTTAATATGCACCCGAACAAGAATTTATTTTCCACGTACAGACCTTATCATGGTGGTGCAATTCTTACGGGCAATAATGCCGCATGAGAAAAATTTTGAATCTGAAACATTAAAATAGAGACATATGATGGTATTGTATGGACTCTAACTAACATTAGATATGTTCCAAATTTGAAAAGAAATTTGATTTATTTGGGTGTTCTCAATTCTTTGGGATTCAAAATTATTACAGAGAACGGCTTTATGAAAATAATGAATGGAGAGCTCAGGAGAATGAGAGCAAATAAAGCTAAGAATCTCTACATGTTCATAGGAAGTGCCGTCTAAGGTGGAGCTTTGAACATTACTATAGATGAGAATAATCAGAAAAAGTTATGGCATATGCATCTCAAGCATATGAGAGCATGTGATGCAAGCATAAGCCAGGAGGAGAGCCCATCTCAAAAGATTGGTCTAGTAAATGGAAGAGCCCCTTAACTTATAAGTTTGAGGTTTTGTCTCAAACATTCCAATATGGGACTCGCATCATTCATTCCTCCTTCAACAGCCATAAACCTCGGCGGCTACACTTTGCCACACTTCACTCAGCGGATTTCACTCTACGACACTTCACTCCGCCCCGACGTACCGGCAGCAGGTCAGCCACTCCGCAGGTAACCCTTTCTGGTCAGAATCCTCCGCAGGTAGCCCTCTCCGGGTCGAGATTGGTCTCAATGAAAGGACCATTTGATACGTACACAAGTCCAGGAGGAGAACCCACCCCAAAAGGACGTCCTACGGGGGGGAGAGCCTCCCAAACTTATAAGTTAGAGGTATTGCCTCCAACTTTTCAATATGAGACACGTATCATTTCTCTCCCATTCAACAGCCGCAGACCTCAGCGGTTGCACTCTACGGCACTTTACTCAATGGTTTTCACTCGGCGGCTATTACTCTGCGATACTTCACTCCGCCCTGACGCATCGGCAGTAGGTCAGCCACTCCGCAGGTAGCCCTTTCCGGTCAGAACCCTCCGCAGGTAACCTTTTCTGGGTCGGGGCTAGTATCAATGAAACACCATTTGATACATGCACAAGTTCAGGAGGAGAACCCACCCCAAAAGGACATCCTATGGGGAAGAGAGCCCCCCAACTTATAAGTTGGAGGTTTTGCCTCCAACTTTTCAATGTGGGACACGCATCATTTCTCTCCCATTTAACAGCAGCAGACCTCGACGGCTGCACTCTGCGTCATTTCACTCGATGGCTTTCACTCGACGGCTTTCACTCTGCGACGCTTCACTTCACCCCAGTAGCAGGTCAGTCCCTCCGCAAATAGCCATCTTCGGTAGCCCTTTCCGGTCAAAACCCTTCGCAGGTAGCCCTCTCCGGGCAAGGGCCGGTCTCAATGAAAGCACCATTTGATGCGAGCATAAGTCAAGGGGAGAGCCACCGCCGCAGCAGGAGGCAGAACAAGCCGCCGCCACAAGCCATCCTCCACGTCGCCGCTGACCACCACCACTCTGATAGCCGCCACGCCAAATCCCACCCAGAACAACCATCTACACCGCCAGAGAACCCTAATTGACCGCACACCAAAGCCCACATTCCACCACCAACAGCCAAAATTAACCCTAACCCAAATCATACCACCACCNGAAATTTGATTGGATTTTCATCCATTGACTTCTCATCTGATTTATTGGACTTCTTTTGACTAAATATGATACTTGCTGGGCATTAGGCTCATTTTTCTGTTTTGTCCCTTCAGAGTAGAAGGTTTGGATGCAGTACAGGAGTTCAGACATGATCGGTCAGATATTCGTCCGATTTGGTGAGTTTCAGCTTTGTTATGGTTCATATTGATATTTGATGTATTTGGATTATGGAATTGGCCGGTTATAGGCTTATTGTTATCTGTTGGAAATAGTGGAATATTTTGTTATGTTTGATTATGATTTTTTGGGTCGGATTATTATCTCCCTTACGATGATCGTAGAGCAGGTCGTATTTATTTTGCTCGGACGGTTGTTCGATGAGGTCCTGTGAGGATTTTAATTTTGTTAAGTATATTTGGTTTGTCACACCCGAATTTTGGGACTTGGTATTACTGGCTTTAAAATTTAATTGAGATTTTAGATTATAGAAATTATAATTAGTCATTTAAATTGACCTGCTTGGTTCGGGTTCGTGACATCACCGACAAAGGCATAACAAACGAACCCCTCGTAAGCACGATCACAGGCCTAGATACTATTATCAAAAGTAGGATCCGGATGACCATCTCTTCAAAAATATCAAATTGGGTGCCCCTACTTTTAACAGCTGCTTGGACCCTTGAGTTTTCACTCAATGGGTTCGAGATATAGATCATTTTTTTGAATGGTATAGCGTGTCAGAAGACAGGAGAATTTAATTTACCAGCCTTAAGTTGACCGAAAACGCCCAATTATATTAAAAAAGTATTAAGGACCTCCTAATTAGGCGTCAAGCTGCCCCTATTCGGAATTGAGCTAAAATGAAACGACGCCTTCAAGAGAAGTATTTACCTTGTTCATACTGTAATAACTTACTCGATCAGTGGAATGCCCTTCAACAGGGTAATCAGTCCGTCACTGAATATGTGACTCAATTTGATGATTTTCGATTGAAATATCACATCATTGAGGACGAGGCCATGACAGTGAGTAGGTTCCGGCAAGGTCTACACGAGGAGCTTAGGAAAGAACTTGTCCTCCATTGAGTCACTACTTTGGACCATACATATAATCTTGTTCGAGCCTTTGAATTAGTCACCAGAACACCCCACCGTCAACCCATAGTGCACACTCTTGCCACTAATTCTAAGCCTGTCTTAGGAACCCCTCCTTCCATCGTTGTCCCTACAGGTGAAGCCCGAGGAAAGGATGTTGAAACCCCGATAAAAAATTCTCAATTACAGTGCTTCAACTGTAAATGTTTTGGGCATGTTTCTTCCAAATGTCCGAATAAAGCTTTATTAATTGACGGACAAAATGAAATCAATGAGGAACTCCTTGAAGAACAAGTCTATGAACCCAAATTAGAGGAGTTTGATGAATTGCATGATGATGACATTGACATATTTGTGAGCTGCATTCAGCTTACTCCCTCTAGACTAGACTTTCGTTCTTGCTTCCTCGATATATCATTTTGGGGTGTTGTGCGATGCACCTTGACACAATCCAAAGAGGCTGATGATTGATGTCATCACGCTATCTTTCCCACTTACATCAAAGTGAACGAGAAGGCTTGTAAGGTAATCGTGGATAACGGAAGTTTTATCAATTCGGTCTCCGCTAACACTATCTCTCGTTTGGGGTTAAAGGCGGTTCCACACTCTAGTTCATATATCGTTTCTTGGATTGACACATCTTCTATAGTTGTTAAAGAACGTTGTCTTATACCCATTTAATTTTTAGAATACAAAGACCACATTTGGTGTGACATTTTCCTAATGGACGTGGGTCATGTCATTCTCAGGCTCCCTTGACTCTATGACTTGGATATGACAATCCTTAGTCGTTCTAATTCCTGCTCATTTGTTTACAAGGGAAAGAAGATTCGCCTCTACCTCCTACCCCCAAAATTGACGACTCCCAACAAAGAGAGGACTGTGGTAGCAAATAAAGGATTACATATTATTAGTCCTACAGCATTTGAACAGGCCGCTATCAGCGAGTTATGTTCGTCGTTATCGTCCTCGAAACCCTCCGAACTCTTCCATACCAATTTCTAATGAGGCCCATCAAATTCTCCAAAGCTTTCAAGATGTTTTCCCTGAGAACCTTCCTAATCACTTACCACCTTTACGGAAAATTTAACATGTCATTGATTTCGCTCTAGGTGCGTCACTCCCGAACCTCCCTCATTATAGGATGAATCCTACTAAACATGCTGAACTCCAGAGACAAGTGAAAAAACTCCTCCGCAAAGAATTCACTCGAGAAAGTATGAGTCCTTGTGCGGTACCCGGTCTCTTAATACCTAAGAAGGATAGGTCTTAGAGGATGTGTGCTGATAGTAGAGCAATTAATAAAATCACCGTGAAATATCGTTTTTCCATTCCTAGGCTTGATGACATGTTAAATATAATGGCTGGTGCCACAATCTTTTCCAAAATAGATTTAAAAAGTGATTACCACCAAATCAAAATTCGTCCAGATGATGAGTGGAAAACAGCTCTCAAGACAAAGGACGGCCTCTATGAATGATTGGTCATGCCTTTTGGGCTCTGTAACGCACCAAACACTTTCATGAGAGTCATGATCCAGACTTTAAGGCCTTTCATGAGACAGTTTCTAGTGGTCTATTTTGATGAAATCCTCATTTACAGTAAGACCAATGAACAACATGTGGAACATCTCACACAAGTTTGCCTTACTCTTCGAAAAGAAAACTTGTTTGTCAACCTTAAGAAATGTTCCTTCTTCTCAAAGTGGCTTTCTTGGGTTTTATTGTTTCTTCTGATAGGATTTCTATCGATCCTATAAAGATCCAGGCAATCATAAATTGGCCGGAACCCAAATCCATCCATGAAGTTCGAAGTTTTCACGGCTTGGCCAGATTCTATGGCCAGTTCATCAAAGGCTTTAGCACAATCTGGCTCCCTCACTGAGTGTATAAAGAAGGGTGACTTCACCTAGTCTCCCGATGCTACCAAAACTTTCAAACTCATCAAAGAAAGGATAACAACAGTTCCTATCATGCACCTTCCTGACTTCTCCAAGATGTTTGAAGTAGAGTGTGGTGCGTCGGGTGTAAGGATAGGAGGAGTTCTTAGTCAAGAACGCCACCCAATCGCCTACTTTAGTGAAAAGTTGAATGATACAAAGCGACGATGCTCTACTTATGATAAGGAGAAATTAAATTATGCTGACATTGGCCGTCATGCCAAGGTCCTGTATGCTGTCGTACAGGCCTTACGCTACTAGCGCCATTACTTGCTACCTCAAGAGTTTGTCCTCTATTCGAATCATAAAGCTCTTCGATTCCTCAACTCCCAGAAGAAATTAAATTATAGGCACGGTCAGTGGATCGAGTATTTACAAGCTTATTCTTTTGTCTTGAAGCACAAGAAAGGAGTTGAGAACAAAGTGGCCGATGCCTTGAGCTATCATTTGACCTTACTATCTGCTGTTCAAGTTAAACTTGTTGGCTTTGAAAAGCTCGAGGAAGAATATGAGTCCTACTCTGATTTTAGCAAAATCTTCCTCGCTTTACAGTGTTGGAACTTGGATACCACGGACGGATTTCGTCTTCAGGATGGATACTTATTTCGAGTTAATAAACTTTGCATCCTGAAAACGTCTGTCCGAGACTTCATCGTTTAGGAAGTTCATGCCGGAGGTCTATCTAGCCATTTTGGACGTGATAAGACAATTGAGGAGGTTGAGTGATAATTTTATTGGCCTAGTTTAAAGAAACATCTGGCTAAGATCGTTAATACTTGTCAAACATGCCAACTAGCCAAACACACAAAGAAAAATACAGGCCTCTACACCCCTCTCCCTGTACCTAAAAGTCTACGGCAGGACATAAGTATGGACTTTGTGTTAGGGCTTCCCCGTACCCCTAAGAAACGTGATTCCATTTTTGTCATTATGGATCATTTTTCTAAAATGACTCACTTTATTCCCTGTAGTAAGACTGCTAATACTTCTTGAGTCACTCGCATTTATTTCGCTGAGATTATCAAACTGTACAGTCTTCCTAAGACAATTGTTTCTAATAAAGATGTTCGTTTTACTAGTCATTTTTTGAGGACCCTGTGGCACATGGTCGATACCAAATTAAAATTTTTCACTGCATACCACCCTCAAACAAATAGTCAAACTGAAATCGTCAATCAAAGTTTCGATAACATTACGGTGTTGGTCCAAGAGTATCTTAGGAATTGAGACTTGATTCTACCCACTGCCTAACTTGCATATAATAGTTCTTTCAATAGATCCCTCGGTATGAGTCTATTTGAAGTTGTGCATGGTTACAAATCCCGAAAACCATTGGACCTTATCCCGATATCTCCACATGTTAGTGTGTCCATAACGACCGAAACTTTTGCACAACACCTTCACGATTTATACATTGAGATCAATAAACAATTAGAAGCAATCAATACTTCATACAAATTTCACGCTGATTCCCATAAAAGACACATTGAATTCAATGCCAAAGATTATGTTATGGTTCATATCAGACCAGAACAGCGCCTACTTGGGCACGTCTCTAAATTGCAGACTCGTAGTACTGGTCCATTTAAAATTTTACAGCGGATTGGATCAAATATATATGTTCTTGACATTCCATCTCATTTTGGTTTTCATCATACTTTCAATGTGGAAGATTTAATTGCGTATAAAGATAACTTTTTCCCACTTGTGGATCCCTTTGCCATCCACCCACGTACACCCCCTATTGGCCGTTCGTCCTCCCCTGCGCCACTTTCCTCACTCCCGGCACACCATGATAAAATTGATACTATTTTAGATGAACAGGTTATGTTTACCAGGGATGGAGCTATTCATCGCTTCCTTGTCCGTTGGGTAGACCAACCAAAGTCTGAGAATGCTTGGATCTCTCGAGAGGTACTACAATAGTTTGACCCAGACCTTTTGGAGTTCTATCAGAGCCAGCAGGAGTGCACTCTTTCAGGCCCACATCCACTTCCTTTTGGAGATATCGATCACTCCGTCAGCTTTCGGCCCCCCTTATACAAGTCTACGACTGTCGCCGAAGGGTTGCCCAGCCACTCGGCTTGTGGTTGGGGAATTGATTACCGAGGTTTACTCGACGGGGTCGATTCCTAACCACCCAAGAAGAATTGATACGGACATCATATCAATATTTCAAGAAGATTTTAGAAAATATTATAATTTTATTGGTTTTTATTTGCTTTCCTTATTGGACAAGATTCTGGTTTAATTTTATTGTGTTTTATTGTGATTTCATTTTATTACGATTTCTTATTTTTAATAACAGATAATTTGTTATCAAATTATCTTGGGCCTAATATTTTCTTTATAAAGATCTTATGCTCTACTTTTTGGATCATTGATTGATGAATGAATGTTTGAGAAACTGATTGCAATTGAGTAATTGTGACTTTATTTCCCCTTTTCCCATTGGCTTGATCTCTTTCTTGTCTCTACCCCTCTAATCTTTATTCTTGTCTCTACCCCTTTATTACTCTTCTCTCTAATTTTTTCCTCCTCCCTACATCACAAAACCTCCAGCTTATAAATTGGAAAGCTCTCTCTCCTACCAGACCAATCTTTTGGGATGGGCTCTCCCCCTGACTTATGCTCGCTTCAAATGGGGCTTTCAATGAGATTGGCCCCGACCCGGAGAGAGCTACTTGCGGAGGGTTCTGACCAAAAAGGGTTACCGAAGAAGGTTACCTGCAGAGGAGCTGACCTACTGCCAGTACGCTGGGGCGAGGTGAAGCGTCGCAGAGTGAAAGCCGCCAAGTGAAAGTTACCGAGTGAAGTGTCGCAAAGTGCAGCCGTCGAAATCTGCGGCTGTTGAAGGGGGAAGAAATGATGCGTGTCCCACATTTGAAAGTTGGAAGCAAAACCTTCAACATATAAGTTTGTGGGGCTCTCCCCCCCATAGGACTTTTTTTGGAGTGGGTTCTCCTCCTGGACTTGTGCACGCATCAACATGTGAATTTGAAGATCTCCATAAACAAAACTTCTAAAAAGTATCAAGTTTTGTAAATTAGACATTTTAACTTTAAATCCGATGTGTATGAAACTTCTAAGTGGAGGAAGGCCATAGTGAAGGCACAAAACGAAAGAAATGTAAAAACACTCTACATCAACAACAGAGATGAACAGATCTTTGCAAAGTTCAAGAAGTTTTGTGAGGAGGAGGGCATTACTCGACAAAGGATAGCCCCTTAAACTCCTTAATAAATCGGTGTCGTTGAGCAAATAAGCTAAACTTTACTTGAATAGGCTCAAAATATGATGTCTAGCCGAAATTTCAAAAATATTTTGGGCTGAGGCAATCAACACAACATGTTATCTCATGAATATATCCCCATCTACAACTATTGACTTACAAACACCAAATGAGGTTCGGTCAAGCAAATCTTCCGTCTTTTCTCATTTGCACATTTTTTGTTGTCCTGCATATGTTTATTTTAACACCAAAGAACTTAAACCGAGGGCAAAGAAATATATTTCTCTTGGTTGTATGCATGGTGTCAAAGCTTTCAGGTTGTGGTACCTGAGATCATACAAACAGCACTTTATTATTTCTAAAGATGTCAATTTGATGAAAATTCATTGCAGAAATATGCCAAGACAGAAAATCAGCGAAAAAAGAGGATAAATCTGTTGATGCCAGATTCATGATGATGGTGAATCTGTCCCTGGACAGATTCAGAAGGAGAAGATGGTTTCATTGAAATTCCAGATTTAGATTTGCCACATGACTTTGATGGAGATGATTTGCAAACCTACAAAAAATGAAGGCCACAATGGATGCACAAGCAAAGGAAAATCTTGGACATGGTTGCCTACACCATATTGGCTGAGCATGGAGAGTCAAACAACCTTAGAGAAGTCATGGCCAATCCCGGTTATGACAAGTGGATGCATGCAATGCGTTGTGAAATGTAATCTTTCCAAAAAATCGAGATGTGGGATTTTATTAAGTTACCAAAAAGCAAACGACAGGTAAGTTCGATTTCTCCAAAATGTATTCTCTTGTAGGGAGACATACATCCATTCCTACTCTTTTGGCTTTAGTCATTGTACGTTATTTTAAACTTAAGCAGCTAGATGTCAAAATTGCTTTCCTACACAAAGAGATCAAAGAAGAGATATGGCTCAACCCAAGGAGATCAGATCTAAAGGAAAAGAAGAACCTCTGTGTAGATTAAAGAAGTCCAATTACAGTTTGAAGCAATTTTGAGACAGTGGTACAAACATTTTCATTTGTTCATAGGTAAGAATGGGTTCACTCAAAGTGTGTATGATTTGTGCCATACTTTCGGAAGCTTCCAGATGGTTCACTCATTTTTTTTTTAGTGATTTATGTTGATGTGTTAATTACAACTAAAAATATTTTTGATGTTAATTAATTGAAAATGTAATTAAACAAATAATTAGAGGTAAAAGATCTCGGGGAAACTAATAAAATTTTGGGGATGGGGATAGGGTTACAGAAAAGTTGAGTTTATCTTAAACTCAATATATTCAAAATATTCGCATGAGATGTTATATGGATAAGTGAAAGCTCATTTTTGCACCATTTACCAGGCACTTTAAACTTTCTGTAAATCAAACACCATGCACTGGTGATGAAAAAGATAAAATAGTGGTTGTACCATATTCTAGTTTTATAAGTAGCTTGATGTAATGTATGGTATGCACATGACTGGGTCTTTCACTTATTATCAATGTTGCACGCTGATTTATGGCTAATCTAAACCTCACTAGATTACACTAAAATAGATTCTCCACTATTTTAAGGCAAACAAAATTATGGCTTAGTTTTAAAAAGGATTCGACTAACAAGAATCGAGTTGTTAGCTTTGTTGACGTTGATTTTACAAGGAACCTTGACAACAATAGGTCAATGACCGGATATGTTTTCATACTCACTAGTGAACTTATTAGTTAGAAGTTCATGCTACAATAAACAATTGCTCTTTCCACTGCTGAAGCAAGTACATGACTGGAACTAAGACTAGGAAGAAATCTATATGTTTGGCCGGTTTGTTGCGTGAGCTTGGAGTCAAGCAAGGCTGCATGTGATTTTTTTGTGACAGTAGAGTGCTTTGTATCTTGTCACAAAATAGGCCTACCAATTGAAAAACAAGCATGCTCATGTTCAATATCATTTTCTCCAGCGAGTTAGCAATGGAGAACAAAATTCCGTTGTTAAAGATCCATATGAGCTAGAATCTTGCAAACATGCTCACGAAGACAACCCTGGGTGTGAAATTCAAATTTTCTTTGGATTTCGTCCATTTTCATCCCGTAAATTAAATGTGTCATTATGACGATTGCTGTAAAGAGGTGCAATTATAATCGATTACTCTTGTCAAGGTGGAGAACTATGAAGCCATAACTCTCAATTATAGAGTTTCATCCAGGTGGCACTTCAATCATGCACCCAGTAAATACTCTTTACATAATGTGATGTGTTGTTGTTATGATTATTGGAAGAATGTAACATAATTACGGTTGCAAGAGAATTGGAAAATATTGATGGCTCCATAACAAGAGAATGCACCTTGTATCATATTTAATGTACCATATAATAGTTCTAGAAGAAACACATTGGTATTAACTATGTAAATGGGGTTCACATCTACATACATAGGAGTGTGCAAGGAAGTAAATACCACCACAACATATAAGCAGTCCAGTCAAACATAGACAGCAATGAGCTGATCCAGTGCACTATTTTTGAGGTGTTTTTAGATTTGGAGTGTTCGTGTTTTCACAAACAATTGAGCATTATTGATAAGAATAGTGTGATTACGTTATTTCTATCACTTGTACTCTTTTGAATATAATGAAACCACTTCGTCTTGTACACATAAATGTAACTCTTATCTTGAGAGTGAATCATAAACATTTGTTGTCGTGTTTATGTTATTGAATTCTTGCATTAATATCACTATTACTCACAAGAAAATAACCATCACACCTACTAGAAATGATAGATGATCGATGTGACATAACATATTTATGATTACGGATCATTTTTTGTCGAAATAGGATGTAAATTAGAAAGAAGCTTCTAAGTACATCATTTGGGCATATATTCGAGCAAAGAAATATATGAATATGAAATATAAGGTTGACATATTACAAGACCAAAAGAGTTATTTGGGCATGGGTTGATGGCAAGATTGTGTTGCATGACAATTCTTATAGACAAGTGCAATTGACTCATGGTCACTAACTTCATAACATTTTAATGGTCATGTTACATGTATTAATTGTGACCTATAGAAGCCCATGGTTAGTCAGAATTAATCTTAAAGAGAGTCAAAGGGTTCAATCTTGATTAAAACTGTTCTAATTAGCTAGATAAGATTTGACTTTTGTTGTCAGTTTGATAATGAACCTTAGGGGTTACACACCTAACAGTTTGTTGAACTGTTTATGTTTGGGAAGAACATGTGATAAGAAGATATTCAGTATACCTGCACCATTGCTACTCATGCAAGATTAGTTTTGACTAACCAAGGGCTTCTATAGGTCACAAGTAATACCTTTACCATTACCACTTGTTCAAGATTGTATTGCGCAATAATTCTTATAGACAAGTGCATTTGACTCATGGCCACTAACTTTATAACATCCGAGTGACAGGTATGGGTATTACTTGTGACCAATAGAAGCCCTTGGTTTATCAATACTCATCTTAAAGAGTGTCAAAGAGTAGGGTTCAATCTTGATTAGTACTGTTCTAATCAGCTAGATAAGATCTAACCTGTCTAATTGTCAGTTTGATAATGAACATTAGGGGTGGTCCAACACCTAACAGTTTGCTGAACAGTTTATGTTCAAGGAGAACATGTGAAAAGAAGAAATTCACGTTATAGGCTTGTTAAGCCTATTTATTAAGAAGAGGAATATGGTTTTGAGGAATTGTAAGTTGGACTTGCATTAACCTTTATAATGTCTTTCATGAAGAAGCAAGCAATTATAAGATGATGGGAGAGGTGAGTTATCAACAAAGAACTTTGGACTAGCATTGGACCTTAATGACGTCTTTCTCGAAGGGGCAAGGAATTATAAGATGATGGATACGTGAGTTATCAATAAAAAACTTTCATTAGGCTTTTTATAAAGTCTAAAAAGGTGGTGATACATCCCAAGGATACGAATTTTTGTATGAATTAGGGAGCCGGGTTGGTCACTCGATTGGTTCGATTGACAAAAGGTCTGATCTTTATGACTACTAATCCTTGTCCTGTGCACTACAACAAATTAAACGAGAAGTCAAAGGTATACAGGACTCATTCCTTGATATATCTTTTGACATTTAAGTCAGCGGTCTTTCTTAAGGAAATAGAAACTCGAATTGACAAAGGATGAGGATGAGTGTGAGTTAAGAGGAAGTGGTTTCATTGTCCTAGAGTACACTCTTTGCTTAAGTGTCTTTTCTAGATTTTTTTCTCTCTCCCCCTCATCGATTTGGGAAGAATTGGATTTATAACCAGGGTTCTAATTGAATGATCAGGCTTCAAAACTGTTACCTATACTAAAAGGCGTTTCATGACAATGGGTGAAAGGTGTTACTTTTGGAGTATAGCTGCCTTTTGAATTAATTAGAAAACCGTTTGGCTATTAATGTGGGTACCGTTCCGAGCATTTCTGGATCGGGTCATTTACTGGTGTATTATTATCCCTTAGTTGACCATAACAATTCGTCAAGATTAAATACTCCATTTAATACCCTGCAGAACCATTTTTCAAAAGACCCGATTGATTTAATGCTCCCATATCAGGGCCATTGATACTTGGGTCCTGTTTCAACTTTAGGCAAGGATGGCTTGTTGTGAGCAGTAGTAACCAACACTAGTGTGCATCTCTGCCGCGGATCTTCTACTGATTGGCAATCTTATTTGGCAAGATTTTATTCTCTATCATCTTTGACTGTGATTTGATGCCTTTATGAGCATCGAATTCCTTACCGGTTGAAATTTGCCTTGGCTATAAATTGAGGGTCCCTTTTCAAGCTACATCTCAAAACGTCTTCTTTCCTGTTCAGTCGCATGTTGTCCTTTGCAAACATGTTTTCTCAGTCGCTGGTAGATGTTGATGTTGAAGCTGGTGGAGAAGATCCTTCAAGTTTAGCAGTCATAGACCGAGGATGCATTTGAAGTATGTCCTAGTTATCCTCTTTCATTCAAGAAACTATCTTGGTTTCCCTCTTTTCAACTCTCCCAAAGGCAGGCCCGCATGTTGTAGTGTGGCATTTATCTCGCTGACCCTCATAGAGGTGATCGAGATAGATGTTGCCGGCATGGGTGGACGTTTTTTCTTTCTTTTTCTTCTTTCTTGTGGTACTTTTGGCACAACTCGTGTCCAAGTACCTGGAAAGAAGTGTATTTTTTATATATATATTCCAGTCGCATCATGTGTCTTCTTCCTTTTTCTTCTTTATTTTCTAAGCAGTACTTTAACGGTTCAAAGCTTATACATTGTGAAAGTATTTAATGAATAGAACTATACAAATGAGAACTTGTCTTCCTCATATGACTTTAGTATGCTTGAAATTCTTGGATTATTATTGTTCATGAGTTGAGTGCCCGCTCATGTTTGGATTCTATTTGTCATTTTGTCCCGTCTGACAATCTGACAGCTCATACCTCTAACACTTCGGCACATAATAATTTAATCTAGATAAATCCAAAACTAAAACATGTGCAAAGCAACTAAGCCTGCTTTTTGATTGGAACTGAACTGTTTAATTAAATAAATGGAGCAACTAAACCACCTGCTACTAGCCTGTAGCCTTGAAAAATATCGTGTCAGTTAAACATTGCTGGTGCAGTGGAAGAGATGTGTTGTAACACTATCCCAAACTGACATGTGTCTCCCATCATTATAGCTACGTGTCCCTTCAAGCAGGCCAAAACGATGTCGTTTTGGGCTAAAATCTTTCAATTTAAACTCTGATGTGTCTCTTTTTTTGATTCATTTCTTTATCTTCTTGCATTTCGTCTTTCAACCCAACTTCGCCTTGCACTTTCTTCGATTTCCATGGCTCCTTGTACAGCTTCTAAAGGTGTTGTTGATATTCCGTCCAACCTTACGATTGAAAGGGTATTGGATATATATATGAGAGATATAATATTCCAATCACCATTCCTTTCTAGGTTTCTTCATCATCTGAGAGGACTTACTATCCGAGGCATGGCTTCATTGTTGTATATGAAGTTCATCTGCAGGAGGATCTCCACATTCCACTTGCCAGAGAGTTCTATGAGATAATGGAGGCTCTTGAGATTCCCATCACCCGTCTTCATCTTAACGCAATAAGATACTTGGTCTCTCTATGCGCCTTCTTTTGTTGTCAGGAGCTTCGTCTAGACTCTAAGACTGTTAAAGTCATCTTTAAATTTAACCAAGAAAGTGATTGGATGTTAATCACCCATAGAAAGGGGTACAAAATGAGTGGAGAAGTCTTTTATTGTGTGAAGGGTTGGAAGGACTGATATTTTTTTATTACGGTTCCTTTTGACTGAACCCTCTCCAATAATTGGAAAATGGCTAATTCCACTTTTTCTAGCAAAGTTTCGGACACGGAGACTTTCATAGCCAAGCCATTAACCAGTTCAATAAAGGAGAACGTCGCTGAGCTACAAAAGATGGGTAACTTCCTAACACAAAGGGCACTCGCTAAAGTTAACTGGAAGGATAACGCAGGTGGGGAGGCCATCGCCGATGTTCCTTCCTATAGAGCTAAAAGAAAAGTTGGGGAGCTTTTCATTCAGGACACTCCGGAGGTAGTGACTGAGGAGGCAGGTGCCCTAGTTTTTGGCCCATCAGCTTTGTCCTCTACCGTTGAAATTGAAAGGGTGGTCAATAAGGCCTGTGATGAGATTGCCATGGCAAAAGCTAGCAGATCGTCTCAGAGGTCTGACCCAATTCTTTCCTCACCAAGCTGCCTAGTTTTTGAAAAGGCGCCTGCATTTATTCCGAGAGGTGAGACTCCCCCATCTGCTTCCATGAAAATAAATGATCCTGCACTTCGAGGCATGAACGTGGAGGAACTAATTGCTACTTCGTTTATCGCTGAGTACGAGGTCACAATTTTTGTTAGTTCTTCACCGAATAATTCTGTTTCTACTCCTTTTGTTGCCCCTATGGCGGAGCTCATCAATAATGGAGGAATGGCAGAGAAGTTGCCTACCAATAATCGTAAGGTTGCTATGGAGATTTTTGAGCCTTGTCTTTTTTCATTGGAGGTTCCAGAGGCAAAGGACGTTCCTCAGGTTGGTCTTCCATCACTAGAGAGTTCTGAGGATCTAGATGACTTCTCTACTCCCCTAGATTTGTAGTTCCTCCTCGTTGTTGTTCTCTACCCCTCCAATTTTCGAGTCCAAATCATTGCCAAATCCCTTTCTTCATGAGGAATTTTTTATTCGTGCGACAATCCAAATCTTTGGGACGCATCAGGAGGGGATAGGAGAGTAATCACTAAATGAACCATCAACCCTAGCAAAAATGAGAGATGCCTTAATGTGAATGATCAAATTTATGATACAAGAAGTTTTGGCCAAGCCACGATGTAAATTAAAAAGAAGTCTCCGGTTACATCATCTAAGCCATATATCTAAGATCAAAAATATATGAACTTGATATATTTGGTTGAACTTTTCCATACCCAAAGGAGTTGTCTGAGGCATGGGTTGATAGCACAATTGTATTGCACAGCAATTCTTGCAAACAAGTTCATTTGACTCATAGTCACTAACTTTATATCATTGGGTGGTAATAGTATACTACTAGGTACTTGTGCCTATAGAAGCCTTGGACTAGTAAAAACTAATCTTAAATAGAGTCAGAAGGGTAGGGTTCAATCTTGATTAGAAAGTGTTTTAATTAGTTATATAATATCTGACCTTTGTAAAACTGACAATTTGATAATACACCTTAATGGTCACACCCGTAAAAGCTTGTTTACCTGTTTATACAAGGGGAACCATGTGATAAGGAGTCATTCATATGACGGGCTTATGAAGTCCATCTATTAAGTAGAGGCCCATGGCTGTGAAGAATTGTAAGTATGACTGACATTTGGCCTTTATAAAGTCTTTTTATGAAAAGCCGAATAATTAAGATGATGGACTTAGAATTTAGTCTTGGCCCAAATCTACTTAGACTAGATGGGCCCTTTTAGACTAGGATCCAATCTTATGACCCATTCCTTTCGCTCCACCTCTTCATCTTCATCATTCTCTTCATCTCTATTATTCATTCTCCTTTCATTTGCTAAAATTTTTGCTAAATTCAACGTGTTTAATTAGCTAGCACTCTAACCTAAGCAAATTAAAAGGTGATTCCATAACAAAAAATCAAAATTTTATTTTCAGTAGTGTTTTCTGATTTATATTTTCCAAAAGTCCCGACTTTCAAAGAACTGTTACCCAGGTTCTATCAAACCAATCTTCCCCTCGGTGCAAGAAAAAGTGGAGCACTTACAACCTTATACACACATAGACAATGAATAGGCTAAATTATGAGAGATTGAATAAATTAATCTATGTCTACTTAAGGCTAAAAGCAAGAAATGTCATCAGAAAAAAAAAAAAAAAAACCCTAAATTAGAAGAGCAATTTAATCCAATTAACTTGGATCATGTGATCCCCTGGGTTCAAGGTTGGATAAGTGGGAGAGATTGCTACTCGGTTGCCGAGAAAATTCAAATTGGATTACTACAGAGTTTGACCGAGTTAAAGCAAGTGATGGTTTGAATCACCTGCTGTAGGGCAGAGTCATAAGCAGGAAGGGAAAAATGATGATAGTTCTCATACTCCCTCTGATCTTAGTTCCAGAAGTATTAATGATGCACGGAATGAAGGTGGTGATGGGGATAATACCATTTTGTTGGGTGGTGAAGGAGATGATAAGCCCGTAGTTCAAATTTTTAATCAACCAGTCAACCTTACTCCCCTTACCTCAGAGACCACTCTTGTGTCACCCTATAAGACTATAAGGTAGGTATTGATAGACAGCAAACCTATAGAAGAAGCAAGCCGCACCCAAGGAGCTAGAAATTCATCATCTAGAGAGGTGATAGTTTTAGTGGTTTTGAGATTTCTACGTCCCCCAATTGTGGTTCAAATACTCAAAACTATCCTCACCCGCAAGATCTTCTGACTTATGGATTTGGATATCCTTAATAACAATACCCTACAAAGCCAATAAATTATAGAGCACCCCAACTCGATTTCACCTGAACAGCAACACGGCCACATTTTTGTGTCCTCATAGATCTAGTTAGGATCATTCAAAGAGTAACAAGGTTTTCACTAATGATGAGGTTGGTAGTATCCTGTTTGGGTATTTTTCAAATGACCAAAGGAAAAGACAAGGAGAATATCAAGATCACTCGTCCAATCAAAGCAACGAAAATAAAGATTACAGTCAAGGACGAAGATTGACATAATGGTGAACCTATCAAGGTAATAATTGCATAAAACTTGAATTATACAATTGTATTTCCTTATTGATATTATTGTCTATTAAATATTTATTACTAGGTTTAATTTTATTTAGTGTTACTTTTGTTGTTTTTTTTACTTGCTAGCATATTGATCAACATATTGGTGAACCAATCAAGGTAATGAGTGCATAACTTTACTTGATTAGTACAATTGTAATTTATTATTGATGTTTGTTGCTTATTGCAGATTTATAGCTCTAGTTTACTTTATTGATGTTATTTTTATTGTTTTGCTACTTGCTAGCATATTATTTATTATTAAGGTATTATTTCAAAAAATATAAACTAAAACACTTTAAATGTGTAAAATATGATTAAAAAAAAGCATCAAATTTTAGATACAACTCAATTTTGTGTGGTTACGGATAAATTGCACCACATACAACTAACATGATACGACTACAACCAATACTAATACCAAAAAGATATCCATGCCTTAGAATTACTATAATTTTATGTCTTGAGTAGCTTTGAAGGATATTTAAGAAATTGAGTAATCAACTGTTACTTTAAGAAGTTTTATTAGTTCATAGGAAAATGTGGTTTTAAATATGATCTCAGTTTCTACAAAGACTCTAGTTGGGTGCCTATATAATGACCCCCACCCAAAATTTCTTAAATTTTGATAAATTGGCGATAGTTGAAAATTTGCGATATTACTCTCTCCCTCAAGTCTGATTTATTCTTCCACTCTAATTTATCTTCTGTATTCTTCTCTTCTCCTTCTATTTCTTTTCCCTGCTAAAGTCACCATGATATGCTATAAAATTAGAATTAGTAATGAAATGCTATAAAATTAGAATTAGTAAAAGTCCGCAACAAAAACAATGACAAGTAGAACCTCAGAGATCCTTCAAATTTTTATTCAACCTTATAGAATTAAGAATTTTAAGTGATCATTTTTTTTATGGAAAAAAGAATCTGTCTATCACATGAGCTTTTGTAAAAGTCAGCACCATAAATCAGTGACAGGTTCAGCTGCAGCATGTCAAGCAGAATCCATGACTATCAGATATGCAGTTGACTAGGGGCAGGAGTAAGTGTGGAATATAGGTCACCACAAAAGAAGGATATTGAAATGTACAAATACATGTCAGATGGTACTCTGCAGAAAAGGCATTCACACATGTAAGATTCAGTTCCTACATGAAGGACACCCAGGTTGTGTGGTTTGACAGTTCATAATTGAGTGACTTTACGATTATTGATTTCCCATTTCCTTTCCCTGTCAATTTTCTCCACATAATTCCTCCTTTGTTCACTCAGGAATATGGATAATCCTTTACTCTCTTCCCCTACTCTGCTAGCACTCTACTTCAGGTAGATAAGAAGGCAGGCACATGGTGAAGTGCCAAAATGGGAAAGATTTAACACACCGTCATCTTGTGTTGTAAAACAGCAAAGTTCCATCAATCATCAGCCCTGAACTTTAGAGCAAAAGGAGATTGAAAAGAGAATGCAGGAATTCATGACGGAAATAGTGTAATGTTTAACATTGAATGCAGTCTGGCCAATCGGCTTTTGCACTTTGGATAAAGAACTGTATTAGTTACTTGATGAACATCTCCTCATTTACTAACATTTGTATAGGCAGGCAGGTAGAGAGTACCCACTAAGCAGAGATCCAAGCCAGGTGCAAGGTCAAGCAAGAGTATCATGTTGGATTTGGAAAAGTAAACATGACCACAAGCCCAACAGTCCAGTCATGTGAAAAGGCTACATGTGGTCGACAAAGATGTGGCATTTGATGAGATTTCCATTTTGCATACCTCAAGAAGTTTTTCCAATTTTATAAGTGCAAACTATAACTAAATCTTCATAATATCCTCAATAACGAACTAAAGAAAAATAGAAGATTCCAAAGGAAAATCACATCACCTATTCATTACAAGGAAATTATTCAATTGATCAATGTGCTTTTTTGGGGGGAGGGGGACATCACAGGATCACTCAAAAATTATTTATTTTGGTCCAACTTGATTCTATGACTAGCATCTTTCTAGGTTGTGGGGAGGTTGTGCATGATAAAACTAGAGAATAAAAGGTTGCTTCACATTGATGCTCTTTATTCGATCAAACAAGTAGATGCTTTGTAGGGAGAAAGATGGAGGTTGTGCAGATACAATGTTAAATAGAACTAGAAAAGAAAACCCATTATCTCAGTACAAAAAGGCTAGTGAAACGCAAGGGTTGTTTTGTACATACCCCTGGATTATTCTTCTTCCAAAGTGCCTCTCTGCTCATATCAAACACTAAACTCCCACCAAGTAAAATGCTGTGAAAGACGTAAGAATATTAAATGCAATCAAAGCCCATAATTGTTCCAAACTCAAGACAACATCAAGCAAAATATTGTCATTGTTTTTCAAAAGAATGGACAAAAAAATGAATATATTGATTCTTCACAAAAGATATGAATTGCAAATTTGGAAAGTGAGAACCACATTTCACATTTGACCATATCAAAGTGCTGAAACAACAGGGTATATCCAAACACAAATTTGCTAAAAAAAAAAAAAAAGATGGAGCATACCACTTAGAAAGTCAAGTGATGTTAAAATTGACCATTTGACATTAGATTCATGAATGAGATGTGGTGGGTCTGATGAAATTCCGAAGTAAGCCTTGGAATATTATGGGCCAGCTTGGTCTCATATAGACCAGATTGGCCTTGAACAGCCAGCTTGGCTGCATATGGCCAGCTCAGCCCATACAGCCAGCTCATCTACAGCAATGGAACTAATTATCAAGACAACTCATGAGAACCAAAGGCAAATGTTTTGTAAAAGTATCTGCATAAATCCTCTGTCATTGCAGGGGATCTCATTCCATCAATTAGCCAACAAGTCTGGTTCAAACAAAAAGCCTGATATAAACTCTTGATATTGGATTATCTACTAATGTTCCATCGACTAAAAACTTCTGCCATTTCAAATCAAGTAGGCGTATCAAAAGCATGATTAAGGCATACCAATTCCATCAAATAGAAAAACATCTCAGAATCCAGCTTTTCCCTACAAATGGAGAGGACATCCTGAAACATTGGCCAACAAGAAAAGATACAATATGCACCTCTCAAACACGTTATTCTTGGCCAAGCTGCCCAAGTGTGACCTCATGACCTTCCTACTCTCCCACCTGTAAAAATGCTATCTCTGACTCAAGATGACACATTCCTCAATGAACTCATAGCTCAAAACTCTTTGGCCTCATTTACAACCTTTATTATCTGCCTAATAACTGTGCTAACTTAAGTATCAAAGGGGATGATTTGGGGAAAAGCCCAGGCTTCCCTCACGCTTTTCTCCCTATCGTTGTGTCAACATGGCCTATACTTCCATAAATGCTCAAAGATGCCTACCAGCACTAAGACAATTGAAGGCTCAATTTGAGGACGCAACAAGATGGCACATGCTGCGAAAGTAATGTCATTCATAGATCTTGTAGACAAACACCAGCCATATTTCCTAACTTCAGAGGATGCAAAAATAAGCAAAGAGTAGTTTGACTTGTAGGAATTATGGATATCATCATGTATCAAATTAGCATTATCATCCACTGGCATAATCAACATCAAAACTACAACACACTTGTTTAGGTTTGTTTGGTTTATTGTAGCATATGCAACTGGGATACACATACTAAGTTGCAGTGTAGTTTGACTTGTAGGAATTACTATTAAAACAAATTTGAAGAAAATGAAAACCCCACATCCAACAGGATATATATGTGGAAAGAGTCTAGGTTTGTGACATGATTGCCTAGAACCAAGTGACACAAATTACAAGTTATTGCAAAACAAACTGAGAGAATGGGCAGCTCAAGAATGTAAAATTTGTCATTAGGAGAGACCGCTGACTTTAAGTTCAACAAACTTGGTGCTGCACTTTATTCATCATTTCCATAATCATGCAAACTGTGATAAGCCAGACTTTTGACACTTTTGAAACCAAATAATTCTTGAGTATTATGATATTTTGTTTTTCCTTTGCAAGAAGAACTATGCGCCAAAAGAGTTGGGGAGTGATCCAAATCACCAAAATAAAACACTGAATCAACTTAGAATATTGGTTGCATGCTCATATTTCATAACATTGATCTTGAATTATTTTCAAAAAATACCAGCAAAGAAAAAAGAACTACATCATAGCATACATAAGTCATGACCAATTTTGACAAAAAATAGTTGCTGGAGATAAGCAATCATGTGCCTCGAAATTTCCAACTTATATGCTCAACATGTCAAGATTACAGCTATGAGAAGAAATAACATCTCCTAAGAACACGAATATACTTATCGTGAAAATAAGTATATGTTACAATATTGAACCGAAGCATCCTCATTTATGTGTATCATGTGCGCATCGACAGATGCACAATACCAAAGGTTACACATCAGCTGTCAGGAATGGGGAAAACCAATACAGAGGATACATATCCTTTCAAACCAGTCCTAACCTACCAGCTACATTCTCCTAGCTAGATATCCAAGCTCCTTTCTACATTCCTCCCACCATAGACTGACCTAGATATATATGGTTGTCATTCCTATTTCTTCCATATTAATTCTTATCCAGCAAAAAAGTAAGAGAACTATGAGCAAACACAAAATTCTGAGACTGAAAGTCAATCTTAGATTGTCTGAGACACACCTTTTGGTGATGAAAAGTGAGAAAAATAAATGAGAACATTGTTCTTAGAAGTTCTTTTTTTTTTTTTAATAATACTCATTCTTCATATAAGAAATTAATATCACATCTCCCTTTATTATTTGAAATATGCTTGTTTTATACATGATTAATTATGAATTTACAAAATATTTTCTTGATATATGCCCACGTTACGTAGCTTATTTTTTGGTAAAACACATGTTATTTTTAATGATATATACAAGACATATTCACACATGAAAGATTCACAATGAGAGTAAAGATTATCGTAGTCAAACAATTTGAAATTCAATCAAAATATTTAAAAAAAGCAATTCATCACAATACTTAATTCAAATTATCAAAAAATATAACCAAAGTTCCTTAAATATCTTAAAATTGTCATTTATTGCTAAAATTCTCACACTTCAATCCCTTAGGGTTGATTTTCTAGTATTTT
The DNA here is from genome assembly GCA_025585075.1 of Nepenthes mirabilis. Classification (NCBI taxonomy): domain Eukaryota; kingdom Viridiplantae; phylum Streptophyta; class Magnoliopsida; order Caryophyllales; family Nepenthaceae; genus Nepenthes; species Nepenthes mirabilis. Next base: position 2,027 of record JAODPA010068447.1, on the reverse strand, counting down.
CTAATCATTCATTTTGTGTTCTCTATGGCCATTACAATACAACCACAACAGGCCATGACAGCGACATCGCAAAGCGATATTGCAACAATGTTTGTGACTGAAATTTAATCTATGAATACAACTACATTTATTAGTAATTCAGAGGTGCATATGAACTCAAGACGAAAGCTAAGTAGCAGTACAACTGGTAGCATCCCCACTGTAACTTGTTGTAATTAATCCTATTGGCAATACAAAGAATTAGTCTTCTGTCTCATCTTGATTGTTACAGTTCTGCTTCTATCTCGTTGGATAAACATTTATATTTTGCAACTTATTTTTCAGCACTTTTTTCTATTTATGGTTCTAATGCTATAGAAACTAGACAAATTTCCCAATTAAATTGGGGCACATAAATTTGCTTATTCTTCAACCCACATATACTAGTGTTTATAATCTCATTCCATTACATATCACAGTACACATGAAAGAACTACATAAAGTAAGATAATTGCAAATAAATACTTTGTACAAGCAATAAAAAGTATGAGTCTATAAATGCAGATTCACCATTTTGCCAAGTATTTGGCATGAAATATTGTCCGAAAGAGGCTAGAACCTGTCCTACTGTTCCATTAAGGTAGATTGAAGATAATTTATAGGATATTAACAATTTTAGTATAGATAGCAAGCAAGAGATTGAAATCTCAAACCAACCTACAACTCTGTTGGCATACACCGTTGCAATTCCTGTATCAGAATGGCGATGAATTTTAGTACTGTTTATAGGGCCAAAAGGCCCAGCTCTAGGCAACAAGCACTTCACCTTTCAAATTTGTACTGGCTAAAGGGCCCATCTTTAGGCAACAAGCATTCCACCTTTCAGGCATGCACTAGTTGAACGGCACGGAAGGTTTTGCTACCAAATGGTTTGGTGTTGGGTCATTACAACAGATAACAAATATTCTCCCTTCATGGTGTTTGGTCACATTTGGACTATACTATGAACACTTGGTAACAATCCCAGTCCAGGGATGCTGGGAAACGGTTGCATCAAGAACGGTGGCAACATTGCAGTGGGCATGTAACGCCCATAAACTGGGACATAGAGATTTGCTCTAAGAAGACTGTGATATTCCATTTCTGATCAAATGTAGGATGAGCGTGACTTATATGGCCTAAAGGCATATCCTTGATAACAAATAACCTAACAGCACCAATACACAAGTCAAACACCTTACACGAAATTGTCACCTGACACTCATATGAAGACGGTCCAGCCAAAGAGCTTTGTATTCCTCAAAATGCTCAAAATTCTCAAAATTAGATAGAGCAAGATGGAAAGAAGGATTACCCAGCGAAGGCTAGATTGAGAAGGAATGCGCGGGTGGTCAAAAACTGAAGGGCAATCTCCAACTTCGAGACCCAACCATCGCCATTTGAAGGAGCCCGGTATCGAGGTTTATAATACGATCCGCCATAATGACTGTAATTATTATATGAATGAGCACTACTACCATTAGAGTAGGAATTGTCATTTCTGCTATTATATCTCAAATTGTATGCAGCACGCTTCCGATCGTCCATTAAAACTTCGTAGGCCTCGGAAACCTGATTGAATTTGAGAGCGGCGTCATCTCTGGCGGACTTGCTTGATTGGGCGTGCTTGTCTGGGTGGAATTTCAACGCCAATTTCCGAAATGCTTCTTTGATCTCGTCCTTCGTTGCATTCTTGCTAAGACCTAGCACTCTGTGGTGATCCACCATTTTCTTTTTCCCTAATTTCCTTTGCAAAATATACTGAGAATCTACGCCTTCTTCAATTCAATTTGGTTATTTTCTAGGAAGTTTGCTTTGAAGGACACTTGGTTTGCGGCGTGGGAGAGAACGTCGTGGCGCATCTCAAGGCAGCCCATCTTCCACGTTGAAACTCCAAAAGCAAGACAAAGAACGACGCCAGAAGGCATGATAGCAGAGACCAGACACCACGTTGTTATCAATAGGGGCTCATCTCTTAAAAATATGGAAACCTTTTTTTTTTTTTTAAT
>JAODPA010068446.1:0-10209 GCA_025585075.1 Nepenthes mirabilis | reverse complement strand
TGCAGATAATCATGGACCTTACTGAATAAATAATTTTTCAACATAAACAGATGAGCAAATAAGAGAAACTTCACAGATAAATTTAATAATTTTACAGTATAATTATAATTACTTCATAAATCATATTTCTCAAATTCTGGTTGTATAGTAGTATTGGACATTTTTAGCGATATAAAACAATAGCTAGAAACTGAATAATAACGTTTAAATTGTGATACATACATCTAAATATGAAATTTCTTCATAAAAATATGAGAGAATAGTAAAACATGCAATTTAATCGGTAATGAAGTAGGATATCAAAACAATAATACCCGTAGGGACAGACAAGAAATAGCAACAAAAGAAAGATAAAATTTAAAGTGTACTTACCTTAACCCGATCTACAAATTTTCTTCTTTGAAAATGGCTCGGTTCTACCCCGGGACTACTTTCTCTTCCTTCTCTCTCACTCTTCTCTTATCTTTCTCTCTCCTTCTTCCTTATACCCATGATCATCTGATTTTCTCCTTCCCATTTATCTTTTATAAATAATTTTTATATATTAAATATATTCAAAAGTGGGTCAATGCTTATCCAAGAATTCGGATAAACATCACTGGTGCTCGAGCGCTGCCATCACAAGGCCGTCCACACTCGAGCGCCACTCGAGCGTCCTTCAAGCACACACATTCTGGATTTTGCACCTTCGGTTGAGCTTGAGCGAGCAGTAGGCACACTGATTCTAGAAAATCGTGCCTTGGGCCCGCTCGGGCATGCATCGGGTGTCCTTCCTTTCTCTACCATTTTGTTTCCAATTTTTTAATTTTTTACATACATTTAACCTAATTTTTGTTATATTATTTAATTACTCATAATTACTATATTTTATGAACTGAAACTTTACACATGGATATTACTGAATATATCTCACTGATTCCACCGAATTTCAAACTCATGAGATATCTACAGTAATGAGATACTACAAAAAACCTATTAGATATTATTCTACTACTTTGAACCAAATGCTATATATTCACCCCTGACAGTTAAGTACATACGATGAAAAAACTAACACTCATAAATTTAATATGCAACCAAATTTATGATCTACCGAGACTCTACCAAATACATAGATATCTCACTAATGTGTATTTCCTTTGTCCACATATGATACGGGAATAACCATACTCTTCACTCACAAAGTATAGAATTACCTTGACATGTCAAATTTAGTATCACCCGTTATGATATTTCTTGATACTATACTATACAATGGTCACATAATTATAAGCAATACTTTGCACTTAAGTAATATATCTAATTACCACCATGATAAGAAAATTAGCATCAGATGACTGTTGACCAAAATAATGTTTAAAATGTTATATATATATAATTTCTTTTACATTGACCTTATGAAGCTATTAATACACATCACTCAATCGTGTATAACGTAAAAGAAATTTTACAATTACAATGATAAAAGTATCATTTAGTATTAATAAGGATTAAACTCAGTGCCAAAATTAATACAAAGAAGGTTATCATTGGGAAAAATAAGAAAAATCCATGGACATACTAAGCATTTGATTACTATCCTTCCCCTAGTCCGTGATGACCAACTAAGTCCCACTGCTCATAAAGTGATGCCGCTAAACACCCAATTCTATTACTAGACTAAAACTAACTCAAATCATCTAATGTTCGAGCATTTGCTCATATGTTGCCATGCACGTCGACTTGCCAAATTTTGCCCATACTATATTGACTATACTAATTTTCTTATATTAATTCTAAGGGCATAAAATAATAAATTACTCACTAATTCATCACTACCGAATGAAAGCCGAGAAGCACTACTTTTGTTTGAATTCTGTCCCAAGTTTGAGCATCGGCCTAGCTCCACTTCAGCATTGTAATTATCAACTCGAGGACAAGAAAATGAGCTGGTGTTTCCGTCACATATACAAATTGAAGATGACTAATATTTCGCTTAATCACCAATTTTTATCACTTCATGTAATTTTAAATAATAAAAATTATATAGAAACAAATAAAACAACAAATGCCGTGAGCATTGCATGAATAGTATGCACTATGTGTAAATGATACAAATAAAATCAGACAAAACAAAACAAACACAATTAGTTGTGTTGAATCCTTCTCACAACCGAGAGTAGTGAACCCTAATTCGTGTTTTATGTTTTGGAATATGCCTGATGGGTATCAATATCTCCGGCCCAAGAGAAAGGTCTATCAAAGAATTGGCTCACAATTGAATAATGACCTAATCAGCTATATAACCCAAAGTTGATAGATGAGTCCATTGGTCTTATCTAGATAGCCCACTTCCCGTGCAAGCATCTCATCTAATCGATTGGAAAGAACAATTTCTTTCTCTTATCCAGACAGCTTAATGCACTCGGTTGTCAGTTAAAAATCATTGTTGAATGGTATCCCCTTATCCATCTAGGCAGTTTCATAGGCGGCTGACAGGAGAGGTCAATTGCCATTAACTCTATATATACCCCTCCTTCCGAACAGGACGAGGGGAATGGACAACAAAAAGATAAACAAATAACAATTCTAAGACGCTTTACTTTAAGCGCATTTCTCTTTTTGAAGACGCTTTTTTATCAAGTGTACATCTCTAAGACTCTTAACATCAATATCAACATTTCTACTTTGCATCCTCTTTTTCTCTTTTAACAAAGAAAGATGACTAACTTGAATATTGGAAGATAAAATTGGGAGTGAATCCCACTAATCCTTTGACCTTTAATTTAGTGTGTTGTACAAGACCCAAATTCAAAGCATACAAAGACCAAATCCACTTCAAATTGGTCAAATCAGGCAAACTGGTTCTTGGCTCCCTAATCCATATAGTAATTTGGATCCGATAACGCATCATTGGCGCCATTTATGAGAAATGACTGAAATGACCAACTACTATATCCCTACAAAAATTAACATGGTGAACACTTGGGTAGAAATTAGCATGCAAATCAGAGATGCTACCTCATGTGGCAACTATCCTCCCATGGGCAGTCGTGTGGATGACCATCCTGATCCCTGTGTATGCACACTTGCGATGCGGATGGATGATATTTCTAAGGCCATCCAAACCATCTACACATGCTTGGATGAACGACCAAAGGAGGCTCTATCTTTCTCCGCTCAAATAGTGACTTCTAAGCGAAGGAAAAGGGGAATTAAGCACCCCACTGGGAAGGGCCATTGTCCTAATGACCGTGGGACCCAAGCTACCTCGAGCAACAAGGTCCCATGGCACCTAGATGGTCACCTAAGTTACAGGACTCTAGAGGATAGCCTTGCGAGGTGAAATCCTCGTTATTCCCATGACTATAGGAGGCCTTCGGACCAAGGAGGATCCTCTCATACCACGCACCTTTTGAAGGCTGTAAACCATCAAACCTCTCATGCCAGGCAGAACCTCTTGGAGTTAAGGATTTACCTCAACGTGAAAAGGATAGAAGCCCCTCCTCAAATGGAGAAGAAAGTAGAAAAAATATGGCAGCATGTTTTTGGAAGGGACGTTGGTGGACTAACTGTAGATTTAAGAAGATCACCATTTATAATAGAGATCTGAACACAGTGACTTCCTCACAAATTCAAGATACCAACCCTAAATCCTTATGATAGGAGCATAGATCCAACAGACCATCTTGACCATTTCTGCACCCTCCTGAATTTTTCAAAGCTTGGACGAGGTAGCAATGTGCTTATGTTTTCCCTTGACTCTTAAAGTGGATGCCTAAACTTGGTTCTATTGACTTCAACCCAACTGGATCTAGATGTTCTAGGAACTGGTCGACAGTTTCTTGTTAATGTTTGCTTCCAGCCGAAGGGAAGATAAACAACCTTGGCACCTGACCTGTGTCAAGTAGGGGCTAAACGAAGGATTAAAGAGCTTCCGACCTCGCTTCACGATCGAGGCCCAAAAGATACCCAAGCTCATCGATGATGTGAAGCTGAGCGCCTTGATATCGACCTTAGAGTCTGGGGAGTTTTTCAAGTATCTAGATCATAAAGACCCACAAACCTTCACAGAGGCCACAACCATTTCTCATACTTATATAGCGGCTAAAGAGGCTAGTGAGAAAAAGCGGTTGGAGTGTGTGGACCATTTTTGCTAGGGAATGGTGGATGGAAAGACGAAGAATGGGGACCATGTAAGCTCCTGTGGGCCGATGAAATAGTCAAATGTGGAGTTGACAACATGAAGGGAGTTTACACCTATACTTGACTCCCCTAAATGATTCTCATACCAACATTCTGATACAGATTTGGACAAAATAATTTTTGAAGTGACCAAAGGCGTTAAAGATCCTAAACAGAGGGAATCAATTAAAGTATTGTCATTACTATTGGTGTGCGGGTCATAACATAGAGGACTGTCAGACACTGTAGAAAGAGATTGAAGATCACCCGATTTCTGTAATGACCAAGACAGACTTTTAGAGGAGCAGACGGAGATGAAGCCAAGTAGCCAAGGAACCGAATGGCAGCCGATGTCATTAATATGGTGACAACATGACCAATGCAAAGCAACTCTCCGGATCACTTAAATATGACCGCCGGTCATAAGAAATTGAGGGTAAGAGTTAGGGATGATATCATTAGTTTTAGTAATGAAGATATGACTCATGTATCCCCTCATCATTCAGATCCCTTGGTTGTATCTACTCTCGTTTCTAATGGTGATATAGACTATCGGTTAAAATTAGTGTTTATTGATAATGAAAGTTTTTGAAATTTACTTTATCTTATTGTGTACTTCAAATTGGGTTTGAAAAAGAGTTAAATGAAACCCACTGAGGGCCCCTTTATGGGCTGGACAACAAGCTAGTACCCATTCATGGGGTTGTCCATCTAGAAGTCATGATGGGGATTTATCTAAGGACTATCTCCAAGATGCTTTCCTTATTAGTAGTAGACATTCCATCGATCTACAACGTCATCCTCAGACGTCCCTACTTGACTAAATTTGGGGTAGTAATCTCGATCCAATACTTAAAAATAAAATTTTCCACTCCATATGGTCTAGGAGAGGTCATTGGCAATCAAATGACTAGGAAGACATGTTACTTGTCCTAGGTCACTGAGATGCCTCCTGGTCAATCAATCGAGGACCTTGATTTCTATGATGAGATCACCTTATTACATGCTCGGTCTAGAGAATCTACAGACCAGATCCCATTGGATCCCAGTGATCCTAAGAAGTGTGTTCAAATAGAAAGTTCCTTATTGGAACTCCTTCGAAACCAACTAATTATCTTTCTTTGGCGAAATTCCAATGTCCTTGCTTGAACAGCTATTGACAAGCCGGGAATACTAATTGAAGTAATGGTTTATAAATTGGGCCTAGATTCCGACCATAAACCTATCTGATAGAAATAAAAGAATCATTAGGTTGAGAAACTGGTCAATATTTGTGAGGAGGTAAAAAAGCTACTTGACGTCGGATTCATTAGGGAGGTCTAGTACTTGGACTGGATATCCAACATGGTTCTTGTCAAGAAAAGTAATAGGAAATGGAGGATGTGCGTTGACTTCATTGACGTCAATAAGGCATGTCGTAGGGATAGTTTTCTGCTACTGAGGATTGATCTATTGGTGGATTCGACATCCGGTCATGAACTATTGAATTTCATAGACACCTATTCGAGTTAGAACTAGATACAGATGAGCCCAAAAGAGGAGTATACGTGTTCATGACTAACCAAGGGACGTACTGTTACAAAGTCATACCCTTTGAACTAAAGAATACTAGTGCAACATACTAGCGACTTATCAACAAGATGTTTGAAGCTAAAATTAGATGGAATATGGAACTGTATGTAGATGATATGCTCATCAAAAGTAGGGCAACCGATTATCATATCCATGATTTGGATGAGGCATTTAATGTCCTCTAGACACACTAGATGAAGCTTAATTCGACTGTGTGTTCGAGGTGACTTCGGGAAAGTTCTTGAGCTTTTTCATCTCACAACAAAGGATTGAGACATACCTAGAAAAGATAAAGGCTATCTTCGACATGTATCCATCTCAAATTGTAAAGGAAATCCAGAAGCTCATCGGAAGGCTCGCAGCACTCTCCTGTTTCTTGACAAAATCAGTAGAAAAGTATTTACCTTTCTTCAAAGCCTTGAGGGGGACGAAGGTTGCCGACTTCTAGTGGGCGACCTACTATGAAGCTGCATTCTAAGAATTTAAGGAGTACAAACCCACCTCTTCTTACTTCCCCTTAAAAAGGCAAAGAGCTGTATTTATACATAGCGATATCTGATACTACTATGACGGAACGGTTTTTTTTTATCCTCAAAATTTTTCCATCATTATAGAATAACAGAAACCTAAGCCTGTTTAACAACCTAAAGTTCTAGGAAAAAACGGATAGAGTCTCCCATAAAACTGGGCTAAATAGAAATACAGAACCTGCTTACAACCTGTAAATATATAGAATAACATCATCATATCTACTAGCAGAAATTCTCCTTTTAGACACAGGATCACAGACGTCGTATAATTCTTTAGGGCTTACATTTCACATTTTCTATCTACTTTTGTAACAATTTAGAATTGAGATGCCATCTAGGACCTATATAGAATCCAGAAAAATATAGCGGAAGCAGAACTATAAACCTGTAGAAGCAATATTTTCTATTTTATCACATACATCACATACATTTCATATACTGAAATTCATATATATATAAAATCCATATACAAAATCTAATATTTACATTTAGACTATTTCCTTCCAAGGTTTCCAAAATACTTCAAGTCTCCAGAATGTTTTCAGGCTAAGCTTTAGATCATTCTTTCTCGTCTGGTACTAATTCTATCGTCTCATCTGGAGGAAAAAAATAGTAAAATAGTGACTCAAAATCCAGTAAGGTACATGCAGACATACAGTAAAACTTTTATGCAGAACAGAATGCAGTCAAATGGATACAGTTACATGTTAAAATATAAATACTCTAAAGTAATGATTTATAGAAATTATAGTAGAACATGATACAGAAGGTTATAGAACTTCCAAACACATGTATTTTTATGAAATCGGAGGCATATATAGCAGTATATACAAGTATGAAATCCATCAGATTAATCAGGAAAAACAGACATTATTTATAGTAAACATGTAGAATCATAGATTTAGAATATAAATACCATTTTGGAGATATATAAAAGTTGTAAAAATAGAAAATAACGTCCGAGGTACACTTGCCTGAGCTCGATTTACAGTTACCGTGACTTGGATTGGGATTGGATGGTAGATTTTCCCCTTTCCTTTCTCTTCCTTCTCCTTCGTCTCTTCTCTCCTTCGTTCTCTGTTGTGCCTTGCTACAGAATGAACCCCAAATCCCTAATTATCCCATTTAAAATGCGGGAGAGAGGGGGCACGTGCTGGTCCATGGGACCACCGCTTGAGCGCCGGTTGAGCGGTGCTCGAGCACACTGCTCGTAGGTGGGGATCGCTCCTGCCTTTCCTAGGGAGGTTCGCGAGCGGATGCTCGCGCATTTTTGGCCCTACCAGGTGCTCGAGCGGTGCTCGAGTGCCCTGCGCTTCTTCGGCCCATTTTGCCTCATTTAATTTTGGTATCAAAAGGCGCTATGTTTTTAAGCTTTAACATGATTTTCGTCCATATAACTATTTCATAATTATTATATTTTGGGATTGGGATCTCACATTCTTCCCCACTTAAAAAAATTTCATCTTTAAAATTAAATAGAGCTAATACCTCAAAAAAATAAGTGGGGATATTCACTTCGGATTTCCTTTTCGCGCTCTTAGGTGTTCTCCTCCGATGAATGATTCTTCTAAAGCACTTTCACTAGGGGAATGGTTTTAGTGCACAATCTTTGATCCTTACAATCTAGAATCTGTATCGGCTCCTTGACATAAGATAAATCCTTGCCAATAGTCAAGGGCTCGTACTCAATCACGTGTGCAGGATCATGGACATACTTCTAAAGGATCGATACATGGAATATATCGTGTACGTCCGCCAGATTAGGTGGTAGTGCTAACCGGTAAGATACCTTCCCTATCCTCTCCAGAATCTCAAATGGACCTATAAACTGCGGCTTTAGTTTTCCTTTGATTCCAAACCTGAATGTTCTCTTGGATGGTGAAACTTTCAGAAAAATAAAATCTCCTACATCAAAGCTCAATTCTTTCCTCCTTTGGTCTATATAACTTTTCTGTCAACTTTGAGCAACTTTCAAATTATCATAAATCAGTTTAATTTTTATATGTAAATTTTCTCTGGTCTCCTCCTAGTAAATTGGCGATCTGCACTTCCTCTCATACAATGCCTCAAAATGTGCCATACCAATACTAGCCTGATAGTTGTTATTATATGCAAATTCAGCCAGTGCCAGATAAGTGTCCCAAGTCCTCTTCATTTCTAACATCGAGGCCCTCAACATATCTTCAATAATCTGAACGGTATGCTCCAATTGGCCATCAGTTTGGGGGTGATATGCAGTACTGAACTTCAATTCTGTCCCCAGCTCCTTATGCAAACTCTCCCAAAACCTTAAGATAAAATAGGGATCCCTATCAGATAAAATAGAGGTAGGAACTCTATGAAGCCTCATAATTTCATTTACATATAATTGGGCCAGTCTATTATGGGAATAAGTCATCCTGATCGTTAAGAAATGGGCTAATTTTATCAACTGATCAACTATAACCCAAATGGCATCATGATTCTTAGCAGTCCTTAGTAAAACAGATACAAAATTCATAGTAATATCTTCCCATTTCCAACTCGGGATAGACATTGGCTGTAATAACCTAGAAGACTTCCTTCTTCAGCTTTCACTTACTGACATACAAGATATTTTTTCACATAAGCCATAATATCTCTCTTTATATTCCTTCACCAGAAGGTTTTCTTCAGATCTTAATATATTTTATTCGTCCCAAGGTGGATGGTATATTGGGACATGTGAGCCTCCTCCAAAATCTTCTCCTTCAGTTTCCTATCATTCGGTACACATAATTGGTCTCTAAACCTCAGTACTCCATCAGTCCAATCATTAATCAGCTCGAGAGTCCCTATTAAGATCACTTACGATATCCACAAGGAACGGATCATTAATTTTCTTCTCCTTAACTTCATTAATGACTTCCAGCAGGATTTGAAGATAAGATAGGAGCGTCCTATTACCCTAAGCATAACGTTGGATGTCACACTATTTCAGATAATCCAACATTTCCATCTTCTTAAGTTGCAACATAGCCACATAACCCGATCGATGACTCAATGTATCTGTAACTACATTTGCCTTCCTCGGCTTATACTGTATCTCATAGTCATAATCTTTTAAGAAATCAAGCCACTTTTTTTGCCTCATATTAAGTTTCTTTTGTAAAAATAAGTACTTTAAGCTTTTGTGATCAGAATACACAAGGAACTTTTCACCATACAAGTAATGTCTCCAAATTTTCAAGGCGAACACAACAGCGGCTAGCTCTAGTTCATGAGTCGTGTGAGATCTTAATTTTCAAAACATGATAATGGATTAATTATATGAATGAAATTCATGTTTAGGCTTAAATAATGTGAAAACATTTGGTATCAAAACAAATTGAGGTAAAATGGGGCAAAAGAGCACAGGCCGCCTGAGCGTGAAATCGCACGTGCAGCTCCCCAGGAGCTGCTTGAACACAGTGGGAGTGGCCCCCTTATGAGCAGTGTGCTTGAACACCACTCGAGCGCTACTCGAGCACATTTTTGTGTGTGTAACGCTCGAGTGCTGGTCACGTGAACCTGCACATGGTTGTTTTTCCCTTCATTTTTCAAGGGGGAATTTGAGGGTTTTGTGTAACGACCCAAAATTTTTAGAAGGAAAATTTTAATCATCAAGTCTGGTCAACGCAAGTTGACCGGAAAACAAAATAAGAAAAATACACCGGCTTAGAATGAAAATCAAGTAGGCCTTAAGCACTCCGGATTTCTGGGATAAGAAGAAGTCCGGATTGCATTGGTGAAAAAGTGTTTGGGAATCCTTATAAGGTCTTCCTTGTATCAATAGTTGAAAAAGTGTTTGGGTTTAGTCATTCTAAGCTAAAGATTTGTTTTGCAATGAGGATTTAAGAGGATTCACTTACTTGAGTGTTCGTAGAATAATCCCTGTCTGAGTGAATAACGTCTGGATATAAGAAAGAATATCTGTGGTTATGAA
>JAODPA010068445.1:0-10209 GCA_025585075.1 Nepenthes mirabilis | reverse complement strand
TTACTGAGTTTTTGGCTCACTCTTCAAATGAGTATGAGTTGCACCCGATGAGGTAGGGTAGAGGATTTGAGTCGGCTAGGCTCAAAGACGTGGAAGATAACCTTATGGACTTAGTTATGAAGTTTTGTGCCTTATGATGGATTTGTATAGTAGTGTCTATGATAATGATGATATTGTAAAGATAGTTTAGTTTTCACTATTTTAATATACGTATATGCTTTTGTAGGACAGTTTGGTTTGTTTGACACCTAACAGCATCTTATTTGAGCCAACGTCGTATCGGAGTTATGATGTTGGTGCCACGTCAGATTTTGTGGCTTTTTGGATCCTATGTTTGTGAATATTATAGATTATATATGTTGTACAGAATATTTACAGGTTTTGTATTGGATCGACAACCGTATTACATCTGAAATTCTGCCAGATTTTCGATTAAAAATACAATACGTCACACCGGAAGTGTGGGATGGGCATCCACTCCGTTTGTCCAAGAGTGGAATCGACTCCGGGGTTGATGCCTCCAAAGGTGGTGCAGCTATGCTCTAGGCTGATCTTTCACGGGGGTGCCGTTATTCTGCTACTTCTTGCACTTTATTTTATTTCTTATTCTTTTATACTTTTGTTGATGCAAGTATTATACTTTGTAAAAAACACTTTTGATAATGAAATAAAGCGTTAATTTTGCCTTTTATCTCTCGTGTCATTGAATTTTTTTCACTACTTTGTACTGTATGACTTAAGTGCAATAGGGCCTTGTCACCGCCATACATGCTTGATTGCTTGCTTATTATGAGTGCACAGTAGCTTTTGGTAACTCTTGCCAATGGTCATCCCTTGAATCCGTGCTTGGACCGTTGATGGGATGGTCTTGCGAGAATAGCTGGTGAGCTTACGGCATCCGTATCCTGCCTTGTCTGGCTGATCGATACTGATGGAAGGTGCATCAATTAGGTCTCATCTACATTTAATGCATAGGAAACTGTAGGGCTATCACATCATAATGGCTTTTCTTGAAAAGGCATGATGCATCAGGGCGTCGCCACATGGAGGGGGTGTTGTTGGGCAGTAGAACGCCCTTTCCTAGTCAAACAACGCCGTCTCCTTGGAGAAGATTTGGCTATTTAAGTGCCAAAGACTTCTCTAATTTGGGTATCCACTTACTGTTGTGATGTGCAAAATCTAAGCATGCAGTTTTTCCCTTTTTTCTTTCATCGTGGTCACGCTAATGGTAAATGGGGAGCGTAACATTGCTCCAAGACTGTGAGCGGGGTCATCTTCTTCTTTAGGGTTTGAGCCTCTTACTGAGGAGTCACGATGGAGAGAGCAAGGGTTGAGAGGCCATGATGAGGTGGGGCCTGCTGCAGGGGCAATGGAAGGTCGCCACTTAGAGCTTTTAGTCATTGGGCTAGTGAGGCCTCCGAGAGCACCGCCGGGCTTTGAATCCGAAGGGGCATCCAATTCCTCCTGGCACCGAGGACCTAAGGGAGCCAGTCACCTGCTCTGCCATGTCCAATGGGTAGTTGAGGATATTGAGGCCCAGGTGCAGGTCGCCATTGCCGAAATTGAATAGACTCAAGTGCAAGTAGCTCACTTCAGGCAAGCTTGGTCAGAAGCGAAGGTGAGAGCGTCACAGCTAGCCATCATCAATTTGCAAGACCAAAGCCGGATCACTGCTCTTTAGGAGGAACTTGAGCAGTGCCGGATGCGACTTAGGGAGGAGCACACCGTCCATGCGTGGTTGGAAGTAGAGCTGAGGTCGAGAATCCGGCCAGAGGAGTTGGATGCCATGCTGGAAGGAAGGTTCCAGGAAGTTATTCGGCTTAGTTGGAGGATATCTTCACTAGCAGCGCTTGACTTTTGTGTGGGCCTCATGGACTCTCGGAATGCGGGCGCACGAACGTGCTCAAAGTTGGCCTAGTTCATGACTCCCAATCCTACCAAGCCAGAGGGGGCAGTAATTGTATTCTATGACCACTGATCGGCTTTTCCTGTAAAGGAACTTTATTTGTAACATTTCTTAATAAAATTTCTTTATTGACAGAGCAATTTATCTATTACAATTTTTTATGTTCGAATGACTCGTTTGTCTCTCCAGCCTAAATTTCGGAAGGGCACTGTCGTCATTTCCGTTGGCAAATATCTTCGCATTTATTATGTGGTGCGACAATTGGGATTTTGGCAGGCGGCTACAGCGTGAGTGACAGCGGCAGTCTATCAGGCGCCATGATGGGCTGCCTTGTATAAGACGTACCACACCCTATTGAGGGGACGTGTGTCATGGACATCATTCGAGGTGACTTTTGCGTTTTGCCATGCGACGCCGCTTTTCCTTCTCAGGTGTTACCTATTTAAACGCTGCCTCCTTCCGTTCTTCACACTTTGGTGCTTGTTTTCTTTGAGTATACACGACGAAGAAGAAAAGCTCTCCTTCTTCCTCCATTCGTCAAAAAGTGAGCGACATCAAGTCAGTCCTTTCGGTGAGCGACATCAAGTAAGTCCTTTCGGTGAGCGTTATTGTTGCTTTGAGGGTTGACTACCATATTCCGAGTGACTTGGCCCATCTTCTTCCTGGAGAGGGGGCAGGGCGAATGCGCCCCTCGAGGATTTCATTACCGAGTATGAGCACCACCTAAGGGGTGGACTTCGTTTCCCCATGGAGTTGGACCTCTATGGCATCTTCGAGGTGATCAATATCCCTATCACACTGCTTCACCCTAATGCCATCCACTATTTGGTGTCCATGTGCATCTTCGTCAAACTTCACGGCGGTGGGTTTGGCCCACGCTTGGCGAAGGTGATTTTTTGCTTTGTCCAATTGGAGGATTGGCTTTCGATGTCTCCTAGCACAGGTTTCAGTTTCCCAGGCACGAACCCCAACTCGGTGAAGAACTAGAAGAATTGCTTTTTCTTCCTGGTGCATCCTCCAAAGTGGGAGATTCCAACTGTGTGGGGTCCTATGAGCGAGTTCTTCTCCAGAAGCGTGAGCTAGGAGGAAGTGAGGTAGGAAAAAGAACTGATCAATCACATCCAAGCTAAGATAGAGACATTTGCCACTCAAAGATATTACTTGACCTCCGAGATGTTCGGGGCTGTTGGGTGGGAGTACGCAAGTAGCAGGGCAGTGGCTATCGTCCAGAAGAGGAAAGTTAGGGCCCTAGCCATTAGAGAACCACTGATAGAGTCTCCCGAGCGGGGTGACTCATCACTGTCATTGGACTCCTCTTTCGATGAAGACGTGGTGGCCCTGAAGAGGTTGAGGGGGGCTAGAGGCACTTCAAGTAGGAGGACCTTGATATCGCTTGCCATATTGGGTCAGTCCACTGGGTCTGCCCCGACAACACCCATTGTGGCCACCGTTGCAGTGCAGGAGCTAGAGCTGCAGTTGCTTGAGGGAGTCGTTGTGCGTTCTTTGATTCTAGCTGTTGCTTTAGTGGAGTACATCATTCCCAAGGTTAGGCTTCCTTCGGGTGAGGGGTTTGTGCTGAGTTCCTTGTTTGACGTCAAGGTGGGACCACCTATTAGTGTGTGATCAGTCAAGTCCTTCAGAGGGGTCGCTGTGACTGGCACCGAGGAGGCAGTGATTAGCTTGATAGGACTTGTTGAGGTGGTTGATTTGGAGCCTGCTGTTGCACCCTCGGATGTTTCGGAGGAGGTCGTCGAACCAGCCAGAGTGTCACTTGAGCCATGTGTCTTTGGTCCTGAGGTTTCTGTTGAGGATGCTGCGCTGGAGGAGACCGTTGATGAAGCTACGGTTGATGAGGCCCTGGCGAGTGGTCAGAGCCCCCAGGTGCAGAGGTCGCTGTCGAGCAGTCAGAGCCCCCAGGTGCTTTTGGTCCTGAAGCAGTGCCGGAGCTACCTGGCACTACGATGCTGCCCTCTATTGAGGTATGCTGCTTTGCCCATCAAGTTGGGGATTTGTCTGTCAGTTCCCTTTATGCAATGTTTTCTGCATGGTGAGGATTCACGGGCATCTCGCCCTTCTTCTCTTTTGAAGATCCCAAAGGCAATTTGCTTTGTCCACACTACTCTTCCACAACGAGATGAGCGCGCCTGCTGGGCTCATGAATAGGGTGAACAGGCAACTGAGCAGCGTTGGAAGAGTGAGGTAGCCTTCCTGAAGTAGGAGAATGAATAGCTGAGAGGTGATCTACAGATGGCTGGAGACCTCATCATTAGCTTGTAGGACCGGTGTGCCTGAGCTAAGGCTAGCTTGCGAGTCTGGCTGTCTCCAGAGGAGATGGCTCAAATCCTAGATGCAAGGTTCTGGGACGGCATACGCATATGTTGTTGCATAGTCTCCGTCGCAACTCCGGGTGTCTCCGTAGAGATCCTTGACTGTCACAATGATGGGATCGACAATTATTCACGCTTGATCGACTTCCCAGAGGGGACAAGACCTTCAAGCTCATAGGGCAGCTGCATTTTGCTCACTTATTCTATACATTGCTTTGTGAGAGAAATTTTGTAATCCCCGGCTTGAATGAAGAATACTTTCTTTTCACTTTGCTTTCTTCCTCTCATTTTTTATGATGCGGATCTTATCATTGCATTGGCTAAGCTGTCTTGTTATCGTCACCAAGGCTCACTTTAGGAGCCTCTTGCGTTGTGCTCGTCCTTTGATTAAGGATGTTGTCACATCTTGTATGTAGTGAGATGCTCTGTCCAATGAATTGGACGTCATCGCATGCTTGGTGGAGTCTCTTGAGGGCTAGCTGGGTTTTGAGGCCATAGTAGCCGAACTCTAGATCTTCGGCCATTGCGCGCACGACACTATCTAGGCACTCGGCCCTGCTCAGGGAGTCATCGCCTTCGTTCATACGGTCCTAGCCCATTGACCGTCATTGATTGAGGACGCTCTCTTCTTATGAGAAGGTCGTTGCACGCCCGTCATTTAGGCCCCTTAAGGTTTTGATGGCCATTTTGGTGGGAGCTTCTGGAGCCCCAAGCCAGCTAGTTTGACCGCATTCGGGCTGTTTGGTGCGGAGCCAAGGTTCAATGGTTGCTATGAGCCATTCGGCATGGAGCTGAAGTTTAAAATTCAACCGCAGGTGGGTCGCTCGGCACGAGGCCGAAGTTTCACGACTGCTAAGGGGCTTTTGGTGCGGAGTTGAAGTTTAGAATTCAACCGCATATTGGCTGCTTGGTGCGGGGCCAAGGTTTCACTACCGCTAAGGGCCTTTTAGTGCGGAGCCAAAGTTTTGAATTTGCCTACATGTGGGCTACTCGGCGTGTGGCCGAGGTTTTGCAGCTTTTAAGGGCCTTTCGGCATGAAGCCGAAGTTTGAAATTCGACCGCATGTGGGCTGCTTGGCGCGGCACCAAGGTCTCTTTTTACAGGTGGACGAATGCCCTCCTGACTTAGGGGCAGTCTATATCATTTGTACTTTCAGGAAATGGAAAATAAGCACACACTCGAATGAACAACAAGTTAAACAGATAAAAAATAACAATTTTATTGATGGAAACGTGTTACATGTACAAGCATTCCAATCCATGTATGCATAATTTACCTGGGCGTGTACGTGCCTCATTGGTAGTACTTCTTGAGGTGGGTGGCATTCCAGGTCTGAGGGACCAGTTTGTTGTCCTCGAAGCACAGCTTGTATGCTTCGCTCCGGAGGATCGCCGAGACAAGGAATGTGCCCTCCTAGTTCGGGGAGAGCTTATTCATGTTGGTGGTCTTGCTCATCGCCTCTGCACTCGAGAGGACCAGATCCCCGACCTCAAGCGGGCAAGCCTTCACCCATTTATTATAGTATCAAGCAATGCACTATTGGTAGGCTACTGTCTTGAGGCGCACCGCATCACGAACTTCCAAGAGCAGGTCCAGGTACTCTCTGAATCGCTGGGAGTTGCTAACAGGGTCGAAACATTTGATCCAATGGTTGGGAAGCCCTACTTCAACGGGGATGATTGCTTCAACCCCGTAGCAGAGGCTAAAGGGCATCTCCCTCGTGGGTTCCTGTTAGGTTGTACTATATGACCAAAGTACAGAAGGTAGCTCATCGATCTAAGAGCCCCCTGCGTCCTCAAGTTTGGTCTTTAGTCGATGCAGCAGTGTCCGGTTGGTCACCTCGACCTGGCCATTTCCCTGAGGGTATGCCACGGACGTGTGAACCAGTTTGATGCGCAAGCTCGTGCAATATTTAGTGAACTATTTACTAGTGAATTAGGTTCTGTTGTCTGTCATTATGACCTTTGAAATCCCAAACCAACAAAAAATGTTTTGGCGGATGAACTTCATCGCATTCTACTCAATGATGCATGCCAGGGGAGTTGCCTCGACCAACTTGATGAAGTAGTCGATACTGACGATGAGAAACTTTCTATGTCTAGAGGCCAAGAGTATGGTCCTGAGGATGTCGAGCCCCCATTGCGCGAATGGCCATGGGGCCTGTAGGCTCTACAGCTTCGTGTGTGGCTTAGGGATCCATGGATTGGTAGCTCTCGCACTTCTTGACAAAGTCCATGGCATCTCGCTTCATCATGGGCCAGAACAAGCCTTGCCGCATAATTTTGAATGCGAGATTTTTCCCTCCGACATGCAAGCCACACACACCAAGGTAGACTTCGCCGAACGCGTATTCGGCTTCCTGCAGCGTGAGGCATTTCAGGTAGGGAGTCGAATATCCTTGCCGATACAGTCTTCTGTCAACGGTTGCGTACCAGCCAGCCGTCTTCTTTATCTGCTAGGTCTCTTTAGGGTCTTCCGACAGCACTCCATCTATCAGGTACTTCCAATACGGGGTCATCCAGGTAGTGTCTTCGGCTATTTGTAGCACCTCGCGTTCCAAACTATCGACACTGGGGACAGCCAAAACCTCCCGCATGCTTCTGGCATACTGCTCCTGAGATCCCGCTGCTGTGTCCTTGGCCAGTTGGTTGGCCTTCCAGTTCTCCGCTCTCGGGATGTGTTCAATTTCAAACTTCTCGAATGCCTGGGCTTGTGCCTTCGCCTTTGCTAAGTATTTAGCGAGTTGTGGGTTTGATGTCTCAAAGACTCCTTGGATCTGGCTGACCACTAACTCCGAATCACCGTGCACGACCAATACTCTTACAGAGCATTCCCTAGCCAGTTGGAGCCCTAGGAGGAGGGCTTCGTATTCCACTACATTATTGGTGGCTAGGAATCCAAGCGTGAGAGAGTACTTGATTTTTGAGCCATTTGGTGTTCCAAGCACGACTCCAACCCCACTGCTTGTTTGCATGGCTGATCCGTCAATGTTAAGAGTCCACACAGGGATGCCCATGGCGTCTACATCTTCAGTCTGGTTTGGGGCACGAGAACCGGGGTAGTCATCTAGACTATGAAGTCTGTGAGGGCTTGACCCTCAAGGGCTGGCCTCGGTCGTAATTCTACGTCAAACTTGCCCAACTCTAGACCCACTTGACCAGTCATCCGAACGTCTCAGGCTTCTGCAGGATCACCTTCAGAGGCTAGTCAGTCAACATGACAATTTGATGCGCTTGGAAGTACGGCCTCAACTTTCGGGTGAAGTAGATGAGAGCTAAAGTGATTCTCTCGACGTGAGGGTAGCGGGACTCTATGTTCGTCAGTACCTTGCTCACATAATACACGGGCCACTACATGTTCCCTTGCTACCAGATAAAGACCAAACTGAGAGCCGTGTCTAACACTGCTATGTAGAGATATAGGTCCTTGCCCTCCGAAAGGGAGGTCAGGAGCGAAGGATTAGTGAGATACACTTTCAGCTCCTGGAATGCTACCTCGCACTCGTCCATCCATCGGAACCCGGTTGACTTCGTCCCCTTGAGGGCCTTGAAGAATGGTAGATACTTCTCCGCAGACTTGGCCAAGAATCACGAGAGGGCGGCGAGCCATTTCATGAGCTTCTGGATTTCCTTCATGGTTCGCGGAGGGGTCATGTTGAGGATGACTCTAATTTTCTCCAAGTTCGATTCAATGCCGTGGTGGGACACTATAAAGCCCAGGAATTTTTCGAAGGTTAGCCCAAACACGCATTTGGCCGGGTTGAACTTCATCTTATGGGCTCGAAGCACCTCAAATGTTTTTGCTAGACCATGAACGTGTTCATCGGCTACTCTACTTTTGACAAGCATGTCGTCTACGTATACCTTCGTATTCTTGCCGATCTGGGCTTTAAACATCTTATTCACCAGCCACTAGTAAGTCGCGCCGGCATTCTTCTGACTGAAGGGTATAACCTTATAGCAGTATGTCCCTTAGTTGGTCATGAATGAGGTGTGCTCCTTATTGTTAGGGCTCATCCTTATTTGGTTGTAACCTGAGTAGGTGTCCATGAAACTTAGGAGTTCATGCCTAGATATGGAGTCCACTAGTTGGTCGATCCGACGAAGCGGGAAGCTATCTTTCGGGTAGACCTTGTTCACGTCAGTGAAGTTGATGCACATTCGCCACTTGCCATTCCTCTTCTTTATAAGAACGATATTTGACAGCCAATCCGGGTATTGGACTTCCATTATGAATCTTGCATTTAGCAGCTTCTTCACCACTTTCCTTATGGCTACCACCTTTTTGACGGAGTGGTTCCTACACTTTTAGTTGATGGGTTTGTGACCGGGATCGAGGTTTAACATGTGGACCATTACTTTGGCTAGTATTCCGGACATGTTAGTAGAAATCCAAGCGAAGACATCGGAGTTTCCCCTGAGAAAGTCCATGAGTTGGCTTCGGTCCAGCTCGGAGAGGGATCCGCCGATGTGCATGCACTTTTTTGGTTGCTAGGGTCCATGGGGACCAGTTACATTTCCTCTCTTGATTGAGCCTATTGCAATGACACCTCATCGCGGAAGTCTAGGTCCTTAATTGGTCAGCTTTGAGCGGCGGGGGCGATCTGGGATAGGTAGCATGTGCGTCCCATTATTTGATCGCCCAGCGCCTCACCGACCCCATAAGGTGTTGGGAACTTCACCTTCAAGTGAGGTATTGATGTCACTACCCCGAAGGTAGCTAGGAAAGATTGGCCCGGAATGGCGTTGTAAGTCGTGTGCGTGTAGCTGTACATGGGTGAGTTCCCATTATGACCTCCAGTTGAATCTCTCATTACACGGGCATTGGTTCATTGTCCCGGCAATACAGAGATGCTTCATCTATACTCATCTAATTCTTTTTTAGACCAAGTTTAAAAAATGTATCAAGGTACAATAAATCTCAAGAGCTTCCATTATCAATAAAAATTTGTCTCAATTGGTAGTCAAGCATACCGTCTACGACAAGGGCTAATGTAACAAGAGGGTCTGAATGAGGGGAAGCTACATATATCATATCGTCATCACTAAAACTAATGATATCAGTCCTAGCCTCTACTCTCGCTCTCTTGCTACTGGGCGGACTTACATCAGCTGAAGACTAGGCTGTGTCTGTGCTGAGCTCCTTCTATGTATTGCCTTAGTGCATATAAGCTGCTTTTGGATTGGGTTATCGCTGTTGCTGGCCTTGGATGTTGATAGCAGTTCTGCTACTCTGTGGAATAAAACTGATGCTGCTCTCCCAGTGTTTGGATGCAGTCCTTATCAGTTGCTCAGTGGTCTGGTGTTGCTGTGTGTTTTATGCAGAGCAGTTTCAGCTATCTGATGCTGAGGCCGAAATCACTGTGCTCCTTGTCTTTGATGCAAAGCATGGCTGCAGCGATTGATTTTCGGTCCTAGCATCCAGCTTCTGGCTCTTTATCCTCTTTGCTATTTCTTCTGCTGGAATGATGGGATTTTTTTAGATAACAGTGGGGTTGCTGATACCCAATGGAATTGTTGTTGGACTGCTGTTGGCACCAGTTACTTGAAATGTTTGGGGCTGGGGCTTTGCAGCTGTTCTGGATGGCTCTACTGCCCGGTTGCTGCTGGATTTTGTAGTGTTGTAGAGGTTCCTGTAGTCTGTGCTTGCTGCTTGTATTGAGGCTCCTGTAATGTGGTTGCTGGAGATGTTGTTGCTGAATTTTTACTGAAATATTGAGGCTCTAGTGACTTAAGGTTGCTGAAATTTTGCTCTGTTGAAGATGCTTCTGGCCGTTTAGAAGACTGCGATGGCTGGCATGGTTGCCACTCGTTTGCTGAGTTGCTCCAGTCGATTTGAGAGTAACTGATTATGAGTCTGTTCATATATTAGACAAATTTCATATTATGTTGATTTTGTTGAACGTTTGTCCTCCTAGAGGATTTTTTTTTTATATTTTTTGATGTATTAGTTGCTCGGGGTATGCCCTAATGATTT